>JAAGNO010003263.1:60781-92754 GCA_033439905.1 Ceryle rudis | reverse complement strand
TCTCCTCCCCACAACCCAAGCCCTGCACTGAGCCCCTCACTACCTCAGCTTCTTCCTCATCGATGCTGCAGCAGTGCCTGTTTCCAGCTCCCCACAGCCCTGCCACAGGCCCCACCAAGCCAGGGCCACCTATAGAGCAGAAGGTGATTAAAAAACAACATCAAAAAAACACAGTACAGGGTGTTTATTCCAGATCTGTGTCTTTTCTTAGGCCGCACTGCTTTCCTACTCCTCTTTACTGCTGAAATAACTATAGAAATAGCTTAGAAAAGCCCAAGGGCAAACATGGGGAGCAGTTCTCTCTGTGCCCAGGGAGTGTTCCCTGTTAGATGCAATGAGGGGCCTGGGAGGCTGTGTCCCTCTGGGCGTGGGGAGGGCGAGTTCTCTCCCCATGACCCCATACCACTGATGGGGTGCAGCCTCCCTGGCCTGTCCGGCTGCTGTGATGGTCTGAACAGGGCTTCAACTGCCAAGACATGTGCATAGCACCTATTCCTGGAGACGGGTTTACCTTCTTCACACAAGCGTGCTGCCCCACGGCCACCCATTGCTGATCCCCCAAGGAGACCCACACCTGTGCATCCAGCCTGAAGTGCACAGCTGATTTCCCCCGAAAGGCCAGTCTGCAGTTACACCTGGCATGTTTACACCATTAAAGTAGTGGCAGTATGGATAGGACCATTTCCCTTAAAACAGAATCAAAGTTACTCATTTGCAGTTTGGGGTGACAGGTCTGGGTGCCTTTTCAAGGATGCTGCTCAGTGGGCTTGTTTTGATTTGATTTGGTTTTTACTGGATTTGTTAAAATTCTGTTCAGGCTATTTCATCTGGGAAGAGTCTTGTAGAGAGCCTGTGGAAAAGGCTTGTTAGTGTATGTGCTGAAGCAGTTAGGAGCATGCTGGCTGTCAGCCAGTTAGCTAGGACAGCACACCTAGCAGAGTGTGTGGGACAAGAAAAACTCAAGGCAGAGGAGATGCCATTGGAGGTCTGCATCAGAAACATGAGTACATGGGGGACTGATGTTTGGCTCCAGGATGTGTGGAAAGGCCACCACTGGGAAAGTGTTTCTAGGAAGTAGTCGCTAACCTGGGGACACTCTTGAGGAAGAGGGTGCTTGTGACCGAAGTATCTCAAGTGGAAATGCCTGCAGAGCCAAAAGGTCTCATTCGGGGAATATGCTATCCTAGTGGAAACTTCACCGTGAGGCTGTGCACACTCGCAATTCAATTCAGCTACCTTGTGGTTTTCCAAAAGACCGTGGGTGCTTTGTGACATTCCAATGGACTGGACTCACTTCTAGGATCTGAAGTGGTTTTAAATTCATCTGAAGTAGAACATGGAGTGAGCCACTGATATGTGCCCAGCATCAAGTCAAGGGCAGGAGAAAGCATCTGCCTTTCCTCCACTTACACCTATTCTGATAAATGCCAAAATTCCAGTGCAGTTCACCAGACATGGACAGGAGAGAGGGAAACGACGATACGCCCAGCCAAGTTTCTCAGCAAACACACAGCCTGGGATTTTGCTACAGAAAACAAACCTGGGCCTGACCTGCATGAGTTTTCACATTCCAAGTAATTTGTCTACTTCAATTACTGGAAGAAGTGAAATGCAGTGAAACAAATCTGACGTGTGTGTTTATGAAGGCAGTTGAGCAGAAGATGTTTTTCTGCATTCAGCCTGATTATTTTATTTGGGATGCCACCCTTCACCTCAAAGCTAACGTGCCCAGATGGTATTTTTTTATGCAGCAGATCTTCCCCCGGTGTATCTGCAGAATCCCAGTCCCAGGGACCACTGTATTGAACAGCAGTTAGCCTTACAGCGCCAGCACCACCGCACAGAGAGCGAGCCGCTTGCTAAGCCTAATTGGCATGGCAACGTCGTGCATGGATTACCAGGTGCACATGGCAACAGCTGGGGCTATCACTGAGAGCAGATGCCAACAAGTATGCAATGCAGTTTGCAGAATTTTTATGACAGAAAACGATGAACGAGAAGAGGGGGCCCAGCTTGCCTCTTGAACTCTGGGCTGAGCTTGCAGGTTATCACTTTAAAAAAGGCACGTTTTATTCCTGAACTGCTCACTACAGAAGTCCTTGTGTGACCCTGAGCACTGAATGGGGTGATACAGACTGAGCTTCAGGCTGAAAACAGTGCTTTCAGAAACGACAAAGCTGCCAGATTCTTTCTTGAAATGAAAGCCTAGTTTTGTCAAGGCTTAATGCTGACTCAGGAAATGTATGCCTTTTGTAGGGCTTCAGATATTGCCTTTTAAAAAATCTATTTCTGAGGTTGAGTTAAAAAGCTAAGTTGACTATCTTATTTTTCAGATCTGTCCCTTTAAACAGAAAAAAAACAACTTAAAAGTCAGTTTTAAATCATAGCAAACTTGAATAATTTAAATAAGGCACTTTTTCCCCCTCTGTTCTTTCATGACAGAAAAACAGAATGACTGTTTCTTAAAAAAAAACCACCCCAAAACAAACCATCATCAAGTCTTATCTTTCAGCTGTGGTAATTTATTTCCGGGTATAACAGCTTTTCACTTATATCCCTATAAGCTGGCTTTAGCAGTTTGTCTCTAGTCAGCAAAGCCCTTAATGTATATTTAAACAGCTGTAGAATTAGGTCTTGAGTGAGTAATATTTAATATTCTTAGGACAGCTTAAGAACCTGATCCAAACCAAACTGCAGTCAGTGCAAGGCTTTTATTGATTTCAGTGGGTTTTCAATCTGACTCCAGAGATTACCAGATTGTTCCCAACTGTTATTACCTAGAATCCATGGCAAAAAGAAATACAGGAGGACACAGAGATTAGTTAAATAATCACATGATGAAGCTCATTTTTCTTGGAGCACTTGCAAACATACATATATATATATGCCACATCATCCCCGCAATGTTGGTAGAGACCTTTCAGGGCTGTCTAAAAAAATGTTTTTCCTTGTCTTTCTGTGTCGGTGGCTTGCTCAAAATCTCTGTTGACAAAGCACAGCAAATTCCTGACAACAGTCTTAAAGAGGCTGACATATAAATAAAGATGTCTGAGAGAAGCCAAAAGCTATACTCTGTTCTCTTTACACATCACATGTTCTGAGAGCGGCACCTTGGCTGCATAAATAATCCCTCTGGTGTCAACTGAGTTTTAGAATATAAGACGGCTGGAGAAGGAAGGTAAGGAGAGAAGTATCTAGCCCAAAGCTGGCAAAAGCCCTGCTGAAATGAAGAGATGGGTGAGAAGGAGGAGGGGAAGGAACTGTTTGCTAAACAGAATAAGGCAAAATGACCCGACAGGCATAATTATGAAACATTTTAGGCAATCTTACAGGGAAGATGGTTTGCTGTCCACTGTCTTTTCAGATGCAGTTAAGTGTCTTGCTCTACAGTTCTTCTGTAGCCTCCCTTCAGATTGTGATTTTTTTTTCTCTCTTTCTTTTGGGCATCTTTTTAGAACTGAGCTCAGGACTTCCCCTTCTTTATGATGAAACTTCTCATCTGAAGAAAATAGAAACGGAGAGTGTGAAGGTAGTTGGACCATGGCCAGCCCTGCACGTCAGCATGAACAAGGTATAGCATATACATATATACTTTTGCATATATATGTCAGAGAGCCCCTTTGTCACATCATATTCAAAAGCTGTTGCTTTTCCACCTCCAAATCAAATCAACATTCATCTGCAACTGGTTTGCTTTTTAATCACCTCTCACCATCTCCCTATGGGACTGGGGTTTGATTTTTAAATTTAGCATTTCCTTCAGTTTTGCCTTTTAGAATTTCAGAAGCTGATGCAACAATGTTATGATGTAGTTTTAGTTGAGTTGTGAAAAGTTAGTCATCTAGGCAACCCAGAGCTGTAAAAAAATAACAACACTTTAAGTGATAAAAAAAAAAATCTTGCACAGTCCGTGTTATGCCTTAAAATCCTGCTGGCATCTGATGTTAGTGGGTGTTTTTACAAGTAAGTTTTGCAGGGGTGGCAAAACAGCCGTGTCCCACTGTTTTTGCTAGAGATCAGAGGCCAGCAGGTCAGTGGCTCCTTGTATCCACATGGAGCAAAATCCACTGTGCTTGCACTGTGGGGTCTCTTGGGCTGAGTCTGGATAGAGCCTCAGAGACCTGGACCTCTGGCTTGAAACTACATCAGGCCTGAGCTGGACCCAGTGAAGTCAATGAGGACATTGCCTTTGGCTTCAAATGAGGTGGGTCTGGGCCCCCAGCGACTATACAGGCTTGTTAAAAGAGATGTGGTGTTGTGAAAGTTTTGTGTCAGTTCAAGGAAGAACTCAATTAAAAAAACCCCTTGGTTTTACAAACAGCCTTTTGTTATTAATATTATTTCAACAAACATTAGGGAAATTAAAATCAAATATCTAAAAAATACAAGCACAAAGGGGCTGTATATCTATATAATCTTTCTTTTCCCTGGATGAGAGAATCCAGGAGATGAAAGTCAGGACTGAAAATCAGTGAGACAGGTGTTTCTAATAAAAGCTGAAATACTAGAAATTTCTTTTTCAACGTTCTAGTTAATGGGAGTTAATCCATACTGCAGTGGATTTTCCATCATGAAGATTTGCTTGAAAGAACTGTGTTCAGAGTGTGTCATGGGGTGATGGTGTAGCTCAGCTCGAGAGTGCGGTCTTATGAATGTGGTCATGAGGCAATGACCTATGTCATGACTTTTGGAGACTTCTGAATAAACAGATGAAGGTCGAATATTCTAGTCTTTTTCCCAAATCTATTTGGTTATCAGCTGTGAGGAGCTGGCATTTTGTGTGACTGGCTGGTTTGAGTGAGGATAAAAATTTAAATCATAAAGTAGACAAATGGGTACAATGGAAAAGAAGTCTTAATTTTTTCTGTGGGCAATTCTCAAATTCTTCTTCTAGAAATATTCTTAACTGGTAATAAGTGCAGGTTTTTATAGGGAAAGCTAACAAAGCATTGACATAGTTTGCCAAAGAAAAATTCTCCATCTCGCAGGTTTATCTGTTGAATACCCAGGTCTTGTGAGTCGAGCACTGTAGTTCAGATGTAATTACTGAGACTCTCTCTGAACTTTAGATGAGAATATTCAATTAGGTCCAACAGCCAAACCAGGATTTAAAGGACTGTCCTACACTTTTGAGCTTATTGACAGCTCAGTTTGATGTATATAAAGGACTAAAGTGAAGAAGTGAGAGGGCTCTCTCCATGTTGACCACAGTGCACAAGTGGATAAACCAGTCTGGCTTGTTACCAGTCTGCTTTAAAACAGGATAAAAAAGTCCATGTTGCACAAAATATCCAAAGAGATGATCATCCTCGTGATCTCAGAATTAATGGATTTATGGTCTTTTTTCTCCTTCTTTAAATGAAAGCTTAAACCACTTCAGCCCTGTATTCCACCATACTGTACAAGTAGTTCCAGTAGAGTCCCTGTGACTTGTTCCTGGCAAAGCCAGACCTCTGATCCTTTGCTCTGGAAATCTATGGAGGGGAAACTCATCTCTTCTGTAATTAGTGGTTTTCTTTGACTTGTCCTGACAGCTTTTGAATCTTGTCCACAGTCGGGTTATTTATTTAAGGACTAATTAGCAGAACCTAGTATTGTAGCAAGTCAGTACATCACAATAAGCGCAGCTGCACAGTAAATGCAGCCTGCATCTGCTGTGGTGGGACTGCCATCAGTCAAAGTTTAGCTGATGAAGAAGTCTTGCAATGAGCACCAGGAACTGCTAAATGCTTCTGTTTCTGGCAGAATCTCAGCAAAATGGAAGTCTAGAGACATGGACTGTCTAATGAAAACCCTCTCCTGGCAGTCATAGAGGGTTTCAGTTTAAGAGCTGGGCAGCATTCCCATGAACAGCGGTTACCATGTGACTGCAAAGGAGGCCAGTCCCTCAAAATGTATTAAAATTGCTATTTGGAGCCATCTGAAGATTGTACGTGCTCTTGAAACAGGCCCAGGGTGACTACCAGAAAGCACCTCATTGATCATGCCCTCACATTACAGGATGTGGGTTGTGACTAACAAATAATTTTGAAGTTCTTTTGGCTCCTTGCTGGTTGTTTCTTCAAGCACTGTTTTCTCACCTAGATCCTAGTGAAATGTGTACACAGAGCTTTTATAGCTAAAACAAACAAATCACAGGTCTTTGAGCTTTGAGCTGAGCCTGGAGTCACCTCAGCAGATGGCTTCTCCAATGAAAGAAAGGGACATGCTATAAATCCTGGGCTAACCCTGGACTGAAATGCCACAGAGCATCATCCAGCACAAAGGCAGTTGGGCAGGTTAGACAGGGTTGAACAGCCCTGAAATGTGATGAGCATTTTTCACTGAGAATGTGGCTTTTAAAGTTCCTTTGGGTATGGTAGTTAACAGGCTACTCAGTCCATCAGTGAACAGATTTTAATGAGTGGTCAGTGTGTCTAGTTTCTGGCAAGAAAAAAATGAAACATTAACAGTCCTTCTGCATGTCTGTATTGATTTCTATTCTACTAAGTGCTTTATATTCCCTGGTTTTTCATTTTCTGAAATACTATGCTTAAACAAAACCAGTGAAGCAATTACAAAGCTGCTTCATTTGCTCTATTTCTGAAAATAAAGCAATGGTTTCCACATCTGTTGTGGAGTCCCAACTTTCACTCCCTCTCTTCCTGTTGCTAATTATTATTTTTTCAAGCAAAGTGCTTTGGGGCTGGAATGTGTCAGGCTTAATAATCAATCCATAGGAGAATTAACAAGAAATTGGGTAAATTAGATTCAGCAGTTAATTAATCTGATTGTCCGCTACACCCATTCCCTTCATCTCGTGGGAGTGATGAATGGATGTGTCCAATCTCTTTTCCGGAGCTGTTTGGTACAGTGGACGTGTCTGTCCACCTACTGAATGACAAGTCAGTTTCAACAAGCGTTTCATGCCCTTTGGTGCTAGCAGACTCCTTAATCTTCAGGAGAGACAAACCTAAGTGTTGTAGCTGTGAATGTATTTCTGATTTTCTTTCTTGAAAGCCTTTCATTAGGAAAATATGTACTCCCATCCCCCCTTGCTCCAAGCATGTATTTGTGTATATATGTATATATATGATATAAAGCCAAGAATATATTGTTAGCATTTCTGAAATCTTGGGAGTCTAGTAATTACTAGTCCAGATGCAATTATTGCATAAATAGAAAGAATACTAATACAGTTCAAATTGTTTCTACCCCTTTTCCTGTTACACTCACCCTTCCCCTACAATCCTGCGTCTTAAGGCTGATGATTTCATTCTGGTAGAGTCAGAGGAGGTGTTATAATGGCCATAGAATCGTTTGGGTTGGACAGCCTGTTCCAATGTCTCATCCAGTCATATTCATGGCTTCCTCACTTTAGGATCCACTTTGGGTCCTCTTGTACGTTTGCAAACATGCTTTTACACCTTGCTCTTTCTTCATTGATCTGCATCTTCCCCTTATACCAAAATTTATTAAACATGGTGGCTTTTACATATATATGCTGGATACTATGTCTTCGCTCTCTTCATTGCCCCTAGAACCCGTTTTCTCCAGCTCCAGGTCTGCATTTCTTTAACTGGCCATTATGTGAGTTGTTTACAGCTGTGGTGTCTCCAGTGCCAGCCTGTGCCCCTTGCGTTACCACTCCATGCCTGTGCTCCTCTACACCACCTCCTGTGTCTCTACTTCTCAAGGCATGTGTTGCTTTATACTACATCGTTGTGTTAGAGTCATAATTATCTCATTCTACAAAGAATAACTGCTTGTGTTACAATTCCTATATAAAATTATTGCTTTTACAGCTAAACCTAGTAACACAAAGCTGCAGGCAGATCAAGAAAGGTTGAAACAGAGTGAGCCTGGTGAGCCTCAATGGCTTTGCAAACTGTTCAAAGCTGATAATTTTTTTTGCTAGTGAGTCAGTAACATATTACAAGGCTTCCCAGTTACACTACTGACTGCTTGCAAATGATACCACTTGTAAAAAAGCCATGGAACTACCTGTCCCATGCACCACTGCAAAGCCTAAAGCTACTGCAGTTCTAAAAATCATTTGTGGTTTAAAACAAAACACAAAATCAACTCATTTTGTTGATGTGCCTGGGACTCTCCTGTGTGATACACTGATCAGAGGGTATACCCCAGGAAACATGGCTACTATGACCGGTAAGGCTGTCATGAAGCTTGGCACTGGCAGGGGCAGGTTCTAATAATAATGAGCAATAGCAGCTTCCAAAGTAATTTTTTTTTTTTTGTATCAGGAACCAAGAGGTTTTCTTCAAGGATATAAACATAACAAGATTTATTCCTGGTTATATCTTTCATTAGACCAACTGATAGTTGACCCGAGGAAGGTCTTGTGTTATTTGACAGCTTAATAAGGGGGACTTTTGTTTGTTTTTCCAAATGTACTTTTCTAACAAAAGATGCCGCTTCTGCTTGCAAACTTTGCCTCAAATAAGAGCAACACATAATCATACAGGTCTTACCTCCATGGTGTGTTTGTTAATTGGGGTTAGCTATCACATAGAAAAAAAATCGGTAAATCTCGTGGTGGAAAGGGGGTGAAAGAGTCTGTGTATTTTCATGCACATTTGCAGATGTACGTGAATCCCAGGAAACCAATGGGTTTGATCTTATATAGCTATTGTGCATTCAGAACCTATACATCTTTGTTGTCTTCATTAAAATTTTATCTCCCACTAGTAGTGATGACTAGCTACAAAAAATAGACATGCATTCCTAAACAAAATATTAATTCTACTCTTCAGACATCTCCAGCTAAAAATGTGCTTTGAACATACGGTTTGGCTAACAAGAGACTATTGATAAATTCCCAGAGGCAAAAGATCATGAATCTTGCTCTTTGTACAAAGTTTGAGGTGGAACAGAGCATGAACCTTTTAAAAAGGAGAGAATGGAAATGTTAAGTACAAAATTGGTATTGCTGTGCAACTATTTTTATATTCTGTGTGTGTATACTCAGTATTCAGTTTCCTTTGCAAACCAAAGCCAGTGTCATTATCTAACACAGTACAAATCTGCCTTCTAGTATCTGCAAATGTAATTGAATTTAAAGTAAATGTTTGGGAGGAGAAAAGCAAACCTAAGACCTCAATTATAAAAAGAAATAAAAGCATCTAATGTATGTGTACATATATATCTGAGCTTGTTCAACCCATTTCTATTAAGCCCATTTAAATGCAATTCTCTGGTGTTCTCCTTCTCTGGAAAAATAAAGTTCTGCATCAATGATGTAAGTGATGTGAACTCGTTGCTATTTTTTAGCGCCAGCAGAAATGGACATAGCAAAGTGGAGTGCTATCAGGTATCTTAATGTTTTTTTCCTCATTTCTAAACCTTTTAGGATAAGTTTAGATTACAATTTTAAGCAAGAAGGTTATTTCTTTCAAATGCAAGTGTAACTCTCAGACATTCAGTTGAAAGGGGCATCTCAGATTCTTTGGAATTCCATAACAAGAAATGAGAAAATTCCAAGTTTCATTAACATTATGTCATGCTTAGTTTTCTAATGGCTTCCACATAGAATGCTCTTGGTTTATAAAGCTTATAAATGAAAATAAAATTTTAATAACTGCCAATCTGGTGCAACATTTGAATACCCAGCTGCTATCTTTATGCTTCACACATCACTGCAAGCGATAAGATCCTGGAAATGTAAGATTTCTTTATTACACAGCAAAAAGATTACAGCTTAGTATGTAGAGATTCCTAATGCAGGCAGATTTTTTGATCCTTGCTTTTCTTATGAACTAGTGAAATGAACCATAGAAAGTACTGTATGGTTTTGTATAGTCCTGAATTATATTTTTTTCCTTTTGCTTTCTTGATGGCATACTTCAGGAGTTAAATTGGGGGATGAACAAGCTTATTTGTAAAGATTAGTGGCATTAAGAAACAATAGAAGCTTGCAAGGATGCTTAGAAGTGCTAATAGTCTGCAGTAAGGAGGTGCTACTTCGTTCTGTGATTTGAATTCACTTTTAGTCTGGATCTTCAGTGTGCCTGATGATCTGTGTTAACAGTCTCAGCTAATCATCTATGTGAGAGCAGAATTCAGGATGTGCTACAGGGCAGCAGGAAAGTCCATCGTTGCCAAGGCAAGCTGGCAAAGAAGCCTTTCATATATGTTCAGAAGCTAGGGGAGGTCTGGGTCAGGTTGAGCACTCCAAAAGCCCATATGAGGTTTGTGTGCAGTCAGCATTTCCACTGAGGCAGGGGAGGGTGGTGGCCTTTGGCTGCTGGCTCAGCGTCTGGTAAGCAGAACGAGGCCAAGCAGTGACTGCAGCAATGTCTGCTCTTCATGTGTGATCGGTCATTAAAAGTGCTGCTGCTCCTGGTCGGGTGCAAGCAAAGCAAATTTTGCTTGCTTGAAGGTGAAACCCTTAAGGTGTAACCCAAACAAGGCTAAGGCAGAACTAAATACCTGGGGATGGCTTCTTGGAAGTCTGCAACCTCCAGCAGCAGCAACAGCTTTCCCTTTTCAGCCAGGTCAGTGAGCATCAGCACTTGGACCTCTCAAGTTATGAGAATCTCAGTGTGAGTCTTGCACATCAGATCCCGCACTGGGGGTGGTTTCCATTACATAGAGTTATACAGCAGGAGATTAAGAGTTTTTGAGGATTCCCAGTTACAGGGAGGCTCTGAGGGCTTTTATCGTTCTCTTGGTCAATGTGTGGAAATTGGACAGAGGAGGAAGAACATAAGGACTGAAAAACAACCATATCCATCTGAATAACGGATGGGACTTTGGAACTTTTCAAGTTATGGAACAAGCTTGTGTCCTAAACAAGCATCGATTGCCTTGATTTAGCTAGTAAAATACAGTTGCTTTATCTCGCTTGACTGAAATGATATTTAATTAGTATCCAGTGTTAAAACAAAGGTGGGATTTTGCATGGCCTGTAGAAATGCCACTGCTTAGTGCGTTGTTCTTCCTGCTGTTAGAAATCAATACGCTTAAAAGCTGACAATAATAGCAGCTCTTTAAAAAGTAGTGCACTGCAGCTACCAACACTGAAAGGAAAAGTGAAGGAAAAGATGTGCTTTCTTTACATTTAATTTTGTCCTTTTGAGCATCTCCACTTCTCAGCTTTGTGAATACCCTAGAAAAGACACCTATGGCAAACAAATATTTCACGGTTTTGTTCCTATACTTACTACAACAACCATCATGTTGAAGACTGAATAGATGAATACAGTTTCAGAAGTTGTTCCAGGTAGATGCTTTTACTTTTAATTTTAAGTAGGGTTTTTTTTTTCCCTTAAGAGGTTAGTGGGGAGAATGACAAGTCAAAAAATATCTTCTACTGAAAACAGTAAATGTGTCTTGACAAATAAACATGTAAGAATTATTCAAAATTTGTTCATGCAGTTGTTCAAAACCATACCTGGCAGCTACTGGATTTTGGATGCGGAAGTCTGATGGCCCAACTTTGCTTACACATGAGAGAAAGATCTTGCAGTCTGAATAGACTTCTGGAGAGATCTGGCTCTTTTCCTCTACAGTGTTTGCAGAACAGTTTCCTCAGGCAACATAACTGCATTTGTGTTTTGATCTACTTACAGAAAGTGTCCCCTGAGTCTTGATGTTCCCTTTTGTCTGTGATTGCTCAAGGACCTGAGCGAAGAGCCAGTAAGATTGTATACAGTTACCCTCAGCCAGTGGGACATAGCGGGGGAGAGTAGAAGGAAGGATAAAGGAGGCTAGTTTTGAAATAAGAGCTAATCATATGGTAATTTCAGTGGCTAAAAAAATGACCATTTCTTTCTTTAAATACTTTGTCAGAGGTGAACCTAAAGGATGCACTGGACCTGGGTCACTGATGCCTTGTACTGGTTTTGACTGAAATGAGAATGACAGCATTACATACCTGTTCTGTCCATAGGTATATATGACCACCCACTCCTCACAGCAGTGAGAGTGGAAACAATGCATAATCTAGGCTGTTACTCTGTTATAATTCAAGTCTCATTTCCAGGAAGAATAGGAAAATTTGCAATGGCTATTATGATATTGTCCAGTTCTTCTTTAAAAATATATAAGATATTACAGTTTAATTGCTTAAGAGTTTGCATTTACAGTCCTGATCTCAATCATACCCTGTTTGTTTATACATTATTACAGTAGCACAATGCCTTTTTATTTTTATTTTTTTCTTTTTTTTACATGGGAAGTTTATTCATGCTGGCATTTCTGCTGGATATAGTTTGTCCAAGGCACAAAGCCTTTAGGTAGTGTTTGAACAGGTCTCTAAGCTAGCTGTTCGGAGGGTTTAAATTTCTGATCCAGACATCAAGTGGAAACATCAGCAGCAATGTTTAAACTCCCTGTTTTTTCCTTTTCTTTCTGATGAAGGAGATTTTGCTTGGCTTGCAATTACTTGGAGATTCCTCAAGTTCCCTCTGGTTAAATTTACAAAGCCCCTTTACATTGTTAGGGTGGTGTAAAAAACCAGTCTTCATTATAGTTGAGTGTTGCAAACGTTTCCCTCTTCTGCTTGCTGTGGGATATTTTGAGACAATGTTTTGCTCTGCTCAGTGTGGTCATGGATTTGGGCAATCACTTCATGACCTTGCTGGTTTTTTTCTGTGTATCTTCACATCATTTTTTTTACTTCTATTACTCAGGCTTCCTTGAGGCTTTGCTTGTCTTGAAAATAGTATCAAGTCATTAAATATGTTGAAAACCTTTTATTCTAAGATGCATCTGTCAGGGTATGAATGTGGAAATTTTATCCAGTGTTGCTGAATCAAGTTGTTGCAAGTAAAAATTTTACCTTGGTCCATTTTGTTAACTTATCATTCTAATATATATCACTATGTTTCTGTTTTATATAAAATATAGGGTGAAGACAAGAAAGTGTCTGAAAAGACTCTTCATGCTCCTGTGTCACCTTCATCTGTACCTGACCATATGAAGTGCAACATCCTTAAAGCTCAAGTGGAAGCTGCTTTTAGAGTAGGCGCCCAGGTAATCTGTGTTTAATATTTCACCTTGCTACTTTTGGCATAGCTTACACCAATTTTTCAAAATCACATCATTCCCGAGGAAGCACCTTATTTTATCTCAAGTATCCACATTGACCTAGTTTTCTCTAGCTGCTCTGCAGTTTCTTCAGGTAACTCAAAATGATTGATATGATGGAAGGAGGAAATTTGTCAAAATTGACATGATTAATGCAGCTGAGAGAGGCTGAGAAAGTAAGAGAGAAGGCCACAGGAATATCTCCATGTTTTGATTTTGTCACTGTAGCTTTTATTTACTTTGTAGCTGAGAAACAATCATCTCTGGAGCTTTCTGAGGCTACTCACCACCTTAACTGTGGTTAAGGGTGTTCTAAAGATAGTATCTATTCATCCAGATGCAGCCTTCTTTTTAGAGGATTAACTTTAGCTATCTGAATGTGAAATGTTAGCTAGTCTGGTTTTTTTCTTCCTTGTTCATGTACTTCTAACTAAATTTTAAGTTGCTATTTTCACTGCTTGGCTTGGTCAGTCTTTACATTAGATACATTGTGTTTCAAAACCACCACATGTGGTGTAATGATGTCATGCAACTGAAAACTTCTGCTAGATAGCATAACAGTAAAAAGTTAATTTACCAGTCAGAGCTGAATCTAAGTAAAACCTAAAGTATGTGATTCTTTTCCACTGTAATTTGTGCCCAAAAGATAATGCTGTTGGTGCCAAAAAAATAAAGCTAAATATAATGCTTTAGGAACAAAAGTAGAGACAGAAAGATTGGTATGACTCCTATCCCAAGTTTCTGTGGTGTCCTTAGTCATACTTTTCTCTCTGAATACAAATTATGTTGGTGTTTCCATTGTTTTGTTTCTTTTCACAATAACATATCAGGTCAGCTTGCCCTGCAAAGGATTTTGTTAACAATCATTGTGTATTTGTTGCTGCTTGGCAGATGAGAGCTAGATTACATCTGGTCTAGCTAGACCTAAGGGAGTATCAAAATTTGGTTATTCAGACTGCCCTAGATTTCAAGAACAGAAACCATAAACTGACAGCACGTGGGGGAAGGAGGATGGGTTTTTCCTTTTAGTTTTTGCTTAAAGCAGTTCTCTCACCTCTCTGAATTCTGTGTTGTATCAACTGTGTTTTATGCAGCATGTTTCTTCTTTGATTGCCCTTGGGTTTGCTGTTTTTTGTGTGTGTCTTTTCCACAGGATGTCATGGTATGTGTCTCACATTTTTATTTTCTCCTGAATATGCCTAATGGTCATGTTTGACTGGGTAGTTAAAGACCAGAAGCAGTGCGTGCTGCTGCATTCAGAATACAGCATTATTAGACAAGACAGGAAATGTGCTTAACATATGCATCTCTTCATTCACCTGCCCTGCCTCAGTTTTTCACTCTGAGGCTTTCCAAGGGAGGACATCTTGGGTTGCTTTTTCATATATGTCATAAGTGTGTTCTTTAGCTGCTGCTACGCTGTAGATAATTTTGAGAGTACACTGAGCATTCCTTTTTTCCTTCTTACCTGTGTTGTTTTGCAAAAGGCGTTAGCAGTCAGACTGAATTATGTGTCTGTAAACTTGACCTCAATGAGAAAAGTCTTATGATTTCTGGTGGAAGGAGGTGAAAGAAAACTGTTGCAGGATAGCACATATTATAGAAAAAATAATGGCACACAGTTCAGTTTGAAATCCCTGAATATTTCAGTGCTAACAAAGTCCAGCTTAAGAGTTATAACCAGTAAATTAGGATGGCACCTTAATCTTGGAAATCCTCATTCAGCTCCCTGCGTAGCCACGAAATTGCCTGTGCAACTAGAGATGAGTTCTTTTGCACTTGAGCTCCCCTCCTGTCGAGTATGAAAGATTACCCTCCTCGGCTACATGGCAAAAAATAAGTGGGCAGAGACCAGGCAGTGGTCAGCCTGGTTACACAAGCACTGGGAAGGGTGAGCAAAGTGTTCATAGTGAAGGAATGAGTAGAAACACACCATCTACTACCTAGAAAATAGGAGGAGGGAAGGGTGCTGCAGGAATCCTATGGCATCAGCATACCATAATGCCACCCAGATATCTTCTTCCCCTGCCTCCAGACAACTAGCTGAATACCAGTAGCTAGGCCATTTCCCAGTGGCAGTTCAGTCATCTTCTGGGAAAAGCAAGCTGGGATGGCATTACACTGCTCAGAGACACAGCATCCTTTTGAGGGAGCAGATAAGAAATAGTTTCTTCATGGAAGACAACCATTTAACTCCATGTATTCCTCCAGGGCTGTGATCTTCCCCTCTTTGACCTCACCTGACAGATCCTGCAGCCTAGTCTATCTGGAGGACTTACCATGTTATCCTCTGCTCAATTTTATCTTTTGATCCCAGTTCCAAATTAAATCCCTGAGAAGTCCTGCCTTCTGGCCTTGTTCTTAAGGCCAGAAGTTCTCAAATTTCTCATGTCTTTTTTCTGTACCGTCATATTTCAACTCACAAGGCGGACAGGGCAGGAAGCATATCTAGGGTCTGCAAGGCATAGCCTATATTCCTTGAGCTGTAAAACAAGACAGGCTCATTTTCCTCATGCACAGCATAGACCTTCCTTTATGTAATAGTATCACAAAAAAAAAAAAAAAAGGTGAGGAATTGGTCCTCTCTACTTTGTAAAAGGGAAAGGAAACAGACTTTGTCTTATGCACACAGTATTTAAAATGAAATGGTCTTTTAAAGGCCCACAAAATCTATGGTCTAACATCCTTTATGAAACTTCAGAGGGCATCTTCATTATACAGTTGGGTGTAAAAGCATGAGAGAAATTAGTGCACTGAAGGGTCAGTTCCAAAATTAACAAACTCTTGCTTGAAGTATTTGTAACAGTTCTCTCTAAGCAGTAGGAATATTTTCAATACCATATGCCACTAACATCAGGATGTGACAAGTTTATAAAAGCACCTCCTGCATGTAGTGGAAGCAGCTGTTTCTTAATTCTGAGGATGGAGTGAATGTTTGCAAGGGGAAAATGTAATCTGGGACAGAATTTTTTTGTAGTTTTCTTTCTTTATTGCAGCTTGACACCAACACAATAGAAAGCCCTAGAAATGAATGATTCCAAACCTTACTATTTAAAAAATAAAACCAAGGAAAATTATGCAATGTATTTGAAAATATATTCTGGAAGATGGTCTCTGCACTACTTCGTTTCAGAGTTAGGCTGAAGAGCTGTTTATTGCATTCCTAGGGGGCAATATGCCATCTCCCATGACTATAATCCTGACTTAGAGACTGAAAATTTGTACTGAAAATTTGAAAATTTATGGTGCTGATCACTGAGCCCTGCATGTGTTTTAGAGTAATAGAGCAGCAGGAAACTAACAGGAGTGTTTGTTTATTTGGTGAAGATGGAAATATTTACATTACGTTCTGCTATCTGGAGAATCAAACTACAGTGTGCATGGGGATGCTGGAAGCTGAATCTGAAGCACACTGCCACAGACACCACAGACTGGAAATGTGAGGAACCCACACAGAACTGTGGGAGCCTGTGGTTTGCACAGGGCATGCCATGCAGTATCTGTAGGTCTAGAGCAAATGAGTAGTGTTTCACAACACACCTTTCAAAATGTGCCACAGTGATCTGTCACCTTCTAGCTGACAGACTGCATATCACAGTTCCCACATAATTAAGCTCCAGGGGAGCACTAAACACTGTAAAGCAACTGACATCTTTTCTTCCTTTTTTTTTTTTTTTTCCCCTTCCATCCTTTTTTTTTTTTTTCCACATTTATTCCAGACTCTTCATTTGAGAGGGAGTGGTGGAAAGCAGCAGTGAGGAGCAGCCAGAATAGAAAAGACCAAGCTCTCCCTGGCTTTTGAAATCCCCTTGCAGCTTTCATGAGTCAGTGCTGATATGCTGTGATTGAGCAGATGACTTGTTAGTATCACAATCCCTTTTGCCAAACTATTCAGGGCCCAGCTGATGGAGGACAGATACTAGCAGGTTTCGGTTGCTATTTATATCCACTTTGGCTCCAGGCAAATCCTAATTATCCTGATAATTAAGCACAGGCTCCTGAGCAAATGTACAACTATCTCAGCAGGGCCTTTTCTTTTGGCAGGCAGTGTGTGCTGTGTTCTAGTAGTTTGTCTTCTACAAGTGATGTTTGTATTCTCCACCTGTTAACTCAAGCTTTCTAAACCCTTGGGTTGATGTAAGCGTCCCTGTAAGCACAGGGAAGGAACTGAGATCCTGATTCTCATAGATTTCTACCGCAGCTGATTTCTGCATTACTTGCATCTTTCTCTATCTGCAGTGAATGGCTAAACTCATTTTTAAGACATATTTTTGCAGTGCAGTTTATGGAAGATCAAGAGAGCTGACATGACCGCTGAGCCATTCCTCAGTGAATCTTATGGGGTTTTTGTTGAGAAAAAAAGTGATGGGAAAAGGCAGTTTAGAGCTGTGGGGTTATTTCCAAAGAGCTTACAAAATCCCATTCACTTTTGCTTTACCAACCCCAAGGGAAACTCTTGGCCGGTGAAAGGTATCTTTTATTATCTATCAGCCAGGTTTGGGTTCTTGAGCATTTGATTCCCCTGCCTTGATTTTAAGTAAAGAAAGAGACATTTATGCTGGACAAAGGGACGTTCAATCCTCTGGCACCTTTCCCACACTGACTTTCTTCACAAGCTTATACACATGTAAATTTTTAGGCCAAGTTGATACCCATCTCTCTCTTTTTCCTCCCTGTCCTAGAAACAAGTACAGACCTATCATCATGTCATTTTGCTTTAAGTATTGCAAATATGTGAGTAAGTGCAGGTTGCTTGTGCTGTCGAGAGTTGCCTGAGGAAAGGACTGGACTGTGGTACAGAAAATGTCTCAGGACATGCACAGGTACGGGTGTTATCCTGCAGACTGTGCTCTCTACATGCAAGCCATGATGCATGTATCTCTAGATGCAAGACATGGCTGCAAATGTAAATGAGACTGGGTTCTATACATTATTTATGGTAGAAAGGTGCATAAGTGAGATGACTCTCAGTGCTAGTCTGTCTTGTCTACAGTTTTGATGATACTACGCCTTTTTCGTTGTGATGTCTCCTTTAGGGAATCATTCAAGTGTAAGAATTGTCAACTTCAAAGTCCATGTGCTTTTGCCATGTATTTCTAGAAAAAAAAAAATTGCTTTCTTTGTGTGAGCTTGGTCTTTGGAGCTTTATTCACTTAAGGGGATCTGGATTCAAGCTCTAACCAGGTCATGAATGAAAATAGAGTAGGTGAGGGGAAGACACTTGAGGATTTATAATCTTATGCGATCCTTCATATAATAGGACTTAAACAAATCTTTCTGGATCCCCAGAGGAGTTCTTAGCTTTCAGTAGAAATTGACTGAAGTACCTTGAAGGATCAGTTTTTCCAACATTTTAACCTCTTTCCATCATGAATTAGGTGCTGTTTGCTTCTCCCTCTTCCTTTCCGCTCTCCCTCCACCCATCCTTATTCACAGCACAGAGCTACTGCACAGTTTGACAGTCTTCACACAGAGATCAGAACTGGAGTATTAACAGGTCACAACTGAGGTGTTCAGGCTGTGGGGGAAGCTTGCACAGCTCCTTATGTACACAGTGCTAAAGCTGTTGCTGTTAGTCACCCACTTGGATGAGCAATAAACTCACTGGCGAATTTCAGGCTAAGTAAAAAGAGGCAACTGCACTGGGACTCTTGACTGGAAGGAACAGCAGCGAGCACATCACGTCAGTTATAATTGCTCATAACAATGGAATTTAAAAATGGCTCAGCTTCAAATTCTCTGTGTTCGGTCGCTATGGGGAAACAGGTTTGCTCAACTTTAAAAGTGAGGCTACAGGAAATAAAGGTTGTCAGAGGTATAAAAATACAAGGTTTTGAATGTGTGTGGGCCAGGATGATCAATCTATGATACATGGCAACTCATTAGAATTGTGTCTGCAGTGATACCTCAAAGTCAGAGAGGGAGCTGAGGAAATGATGCGGCAGCCTTGCTGAGGTGCAGAAGGGAAGGGAGGATTTAGGTAAACAAAATGTGGGAAAAGGTAAACTGTGTAATTTATTCCCTGGGATACTGGAGGCAAATGTGGCAGTGGTGTCACAAGGCTGTGAGAACACATTGTGGATATGTCAGCTATGTCTCACAGCTGGCATGTCTATAAGTGCCGGTACATGATTAGGCAAGTACTGTTAATTGCAGTGATGTGTAGGAGCTCCACCATAGCCTAGGAGACACACAGTGCCAAGCCCTGTTCAGAGGGAAAAAAACAGAGTCATCTGTTCCCAAGAGACCTAACTCTGATGCTTTTCTGCCTGAAAGGATACATTTGACATATTAAATCACCAAGGTAGGTTTACTTTGGCAGGGCGTTCTTCCCAATGATGTGTTGCTTAGCCCATATTAGCTAATGAGATCAGCCAACAATCAGTGTGGCTGACAAATGATAAGAACGTTGATGAAGAGCTGAAAAATCTGATATGTTTCAGGCCTTCTTAGCACTGTAACAGAGCCAGAAAGAGCCAAGATAGAGAACTATTTCCAGGGCACTGCAGTGAGAGCAGAAGCCACTTTTTCCTTACCTTTGAAGATCTCCAAACATGTGAAGGTTATGTTGCTCCCCCTTCCTTTCTGCAGCTGGGAACTTTGTGAAATTGCTAAATAAGAGACATGTTTCATATGAACCTTCCAGACCCTTGTCTTTCTCACATGAGAACCTGAATCCCTTGGCTGCAGTGACCAGATTCTTCATGCAGTCTTTTATGCTTATTGAAGATTATTTCTATTGTGGATCAGATGAGGTGATAGCTGCAGTGATGTCCCGTGTGATGGAGTAGAGGCACAGAGGTCATTAGCTCCCTGAAGTGCTTTCTGGAGGTTTGAAGAACACAGCCTGCCTTGTTCAGTGGCACTTTACTGTGCTTTAAACCATAAGTAATACTGGAGAAAATTAATACAAAGAGAAGTTCCTCAGGATGCTGATCATGCCATTTAGGAATAGATGCTGATCATGCCATTTAGGAATACAACACTTCTTGAGATACAGGCTTAGCCTTCCAATGTGGAGGAGGCAAAAGAGAACGCTAATGTCTCAGAGCTGAGAAGAAACCAAGGGTCAGCTATTAGAGACTAATACAGGAAAGCCCTCTCAACTGGCTAATGAGGTCCATGGCTTACACTGTTTAAGTAGGTGGAATTTTAATCATTTCATTCCCTGTCACAGGCTCTGCGCTGCATCCTTGATCTCTATAGTCTCTTTTCTATTGTTGTGTTCCAGTGCATCTTAAATTACAGCTCAATTAATTTGGTGAAAATTGGAATAAAGTAAAATTTATGGTTTTAAAAAGTAGGCAATTTAACACATAATAAGCAGCTAGCTTGTCAGGCTTAACAATAAACTGTTGTTAAGACATCAGCATGGAAGAAGAGACTGTGTATTAAGTTTCTGACAGCTGGATTCATGTTTACAGCTTTCAGAAACTAAACAGCTTTATAAAAAGCATTGTAATTTCTGTAGAACAAGGAAATATTACTTCAGTGCTCATCTGTGCCAACAAAGAATGATTTTCAATGCTTTCTCTCAATTCCCTAAAAACCATCTTCTCTCCTTTCAAGAAAGCACTAGATTTTGAATAAACATTATGCAAGACAGAGCTACTAGAATGGCAGTCAAAAAAAAAGTTTTCTAGAGCTGAGCTAAATTTCTTAAAGTTATTAATTTATTACAATTCAAAAACTGCACTTCTGGTCCTGAAATGAATCATAGTGTGATGCTAATTCATTGAAAAACTTAGGTGCAAAACATTTGGTGGCTGTTACCATGGTGGTGATGGTGTGATTATCACTTTTATCTGATTCCATCACATTTAGAGCATTTGTCCTGGACTGAGGAAACCTCTGGCTGAGGGAGATTAAACTCAAATACCTCAGAGCACTATGTTGAGGTGGACCTTCTCTGGTACTAACTGCTAATCCGGTTCTCCTCTAAGTAAACTAGCTTCCTCTGTGTAATCTAGCCCCCTGGGAGAGCAACAACCTACCGGTGAGGTTCAGACTGTCACTTCTATGTGATGGTGGTTTTGGTGTCAATATATGATGTGTCACAACTCTAACAGGCAGGGTCACTGAGGGACTTCTCAAAATGCTCCCTAACCTGTCACCTCAGGTACTTGCCTGGGCTGGAGTAGGCCCAGGAGAAAGTTCACTTTCTACCAGGCTCCCAGTGGTTCCAGTTTAATTGCCCATACAGTTAATTGTGTGTACTGGCTGGAACAGTCTGTTCCCACCATGGCTGATGCTCTGGTAAATAATGATCTGGGAAGTGGCAATGAGGGTTTTGTTCTCTCTGGCACAAGGAGGAAACAAACCTAAAACTATCACATCTTGGGCAATTTCCCCAGGTACTGAGCGTCCCTACTGATATTTTATACTTCATTGCTAAGGTATACAAGAAACACATCATAGATTTTATTTCTTTTTCTTATGAGTACCCTCAAATGGAATATATCAATTTGTGTTGAATGGAAGGTCTCACATCAAAGTTACCATATTTTTCCATGCCTGTAAAATCCTTTGATTTGGATTTGATGGATTTGAAGGAACCCGTCTCATCCTTTTTGAGGAAGATGAGACTGACACATTTAATTCAATTTGATCTGGACAGATGGTTTCAAATTATATGGTTCAGATATTGAACACTAAAAAAATCATTCTGTCATAGGACCATACCAGTTTCCTCCTATCCATTTAGCAGAATGGAAATGTCAGAACCAGCCAGGTCCATTACTGAGTTGCAGACACATGTGCCCTTAGCCCATATTTTCTGTAGAAGGGTGGTGCAGTGTTGCACTGACATGGACATTTATTTATACATGGATTGTGGAACACAGCATCTCAGTTGAAGAGTATAATCTACCAACACCTGCCCAAACTGGGTGTTTCCTGGGTAATCAAGCAATTTTCATGTAAGTCATTTTGCAATGCTAGTATTTTTAATTCTATAGAGAATGGTATGTGAGAGATGGGAGTCCATAATTTAGCAGAGAGCAGTTGTTGGGATGACTTTCTGTGAACTGCACATGCAGTGTGGTTTTTTGTAGAGGATCACGTTTTTCAATTAATTTTTCAATGACTGAACAAAATGTTGGCATCATTATTTTGGTTAAACTACGTAAATATTCTGTTCCAATTAAAAGAACAACTCAACTACAGCATATTTGCCTGGGTTATTTTTATTATCTCTCCTCAAATGCTTTCTGGAGGAACCATAAATATCAGTGTTCCTTCCTTTCTCCTCCTGTATCCCCATGCAATCTCTTCCTAAGACTATTGCTCTGTACATTGTAGTGCATCACAGTGAATCTCAACTGCAGGAGATAAAAAAAAAAAACAGATTACTGTGCCTTTTAATTCTGGGTAAAGTAGGCATTTTGGTATTGCAGTTTTCTAAGGTGCATACAGGAATAGCTTTTAATAAACAGTTGTATTACCTTAACTGTATGGATGTTGTACTAAACTTTGGCTCCTTCTTTTAACAGGCTGCGAAAGAAGAGGCCCCTTTTGTAAATCCCAGTAAGACCTCCAGCCTGCAGGACCCTAATGTAAGGTCTGTTACTTCTTGTCCGTAGGGAAAACATGAAATAAATGCATGACATAGTGAGGCATTTTCCAAACATTGTCTCAAACAGATATTACAGATCGATTTGCTCATACCCAAGTTTCTATGTAAAGTTCACCAAGCAATGGTCTGAGGAGAATGTGTCTGTCTAAAGGATGCTTATTTTATACACGCATATCAGATATAGTTGAAAAATTAATAAAAGCTCAACTTTAAAAATCAGACCGAGTACACTTACACAATTGATAAAAGCTCAAGGTGAAAAATCAGGTCTAGTGACAAACTTAGAAAAGCTTATATAGAAATGTGCCAGTTTTCATAACTTTTGTATCCGAAACATGCTAGGTGTCCAAACTGGAATATTCCTGATTTGGGCAAAGTGTTGTTAGTTCTTTTTTTCAGAAGAAAAGGCATTTGCTATATAGCCTTCAGAAAAATGGCTCATTTGCAGGCAGTGGTGACTACTTTTGATTGTACTTTTATTCTGTTCATAGTGGATAGTAGTCTTCCTTTTTTGGGGTAGCCATTTGGAAGAGGCATATTAATTGTAAACCTTATTTGAATGTCATAGTATTCTGTTTTTCAGCAGGTGATTTGGAGAGGAGGTTATAGTATCTGCCTCTATGTATATGGTAGTACCATCCCTTTAGACATCTGTAGTGTCCAAATCTGAGAGGAGAGTTTAATGAAAAAAAAAAAAAGTAAAAATGTATTTAAAGCATGGCAATCACACTGGCTGTTAATCAGTTAATTATGCTGGTGTATATGCTCTATATATGTTTATGTATATGTAATACAGATATGTACTAGAGCACTAGTCATCTCATAATTTTATTTTATAACTTTCTGGCGGTGACTCTTGCAACTGAAAGCAGACATTGAAGCATCTTGTGGAAAAGTCTGGATGAGGGGAGTAATTAATTATGCTTGACAAATTAAATCATTCTGAACTCAAAAAGAAACCATTATAGTTGTTAAAGTTTGTCAACTCTTTTTTTCAAATGTGTGTTTTTCCTCTAGTGTGATAAGTCAGCACCAATCTTCAAAAAACTTTTCATTCAAAACATCCTTTCTAATCATATTGGACTAGCAGAGCTGCTATGTTTGCTTAATGAAGCAACTACCTAGAGAAGAATGGTGAGGATGGTTGGTGGGTGCTGAGGCAGGAGGAGACATGAGAGGCAATGCTCTTGCTTGCCCTGGCAGCCTCTGGTTTGCCTGCAGCACGGCTGTGATTCCCAGTTCTTCACATGTCTCTGATCTCAAGACACACTGCAGAGCTGTAACTTCTAGCCTGGTAGGCCATGATTTTCCCGTTTGTTTGTCCAAGAGGCTGCAAATTCTTGATATTTAGAACCACCCGCTTTTCTTCTGTGCCTTTGCTCTTTTTAGACTTCTGCAAAACTTTGAGAAAATTCATCACATATGTTATCCAGGGCCCTATTTCTTTGTTTAAGATAAATGGGTTTCATGTGTTGTCTTTGCCACAACACCCTTTGTTGGGTTTCTATCACTTGCAGAAGCAGTTTAGGAGGACCTAGTTTGTAAAGCCCCGTGCAATTTGCAGTGTGCTACAGACCTCTTTTCCTTACTCACCTTTGCTGAACTTTTGCATAACACCTGTTAGAAAAGCTTTTCTATTTCATATTTTAGAGTAAATTCTCTCGTGCTTCATCATGCTGAGCCATGACTTGTGTGCTTTCTGGGATTCAACCTGAGTGAGGATGGCAGCCCGGCTGCAAAGCTCATTTTACTGTTTTCTTTTGGACGCATCCAAGCTTATAGACTTGTAGAAGACACTTTGGAGTTCTCCATATGCAGCAGTCTGGTGTATATTTGTCTAATTTTATTTTTATCTGGTTTATGTCAAGCACTGTTTCCTCTGCAGTCAGTTGTGCCACATGGAATGGTATTGTTTTACTGGTTTGTGTCTGGCTCCTGGAGGTGCAAATATACAAGTAATCAGTGCTCAGGGACAGGCCAATTTTAACAGCCTGCATTCAAAACTCAGAGAATAATGCAAAATAAATTCAGTATCTAACCAATTCTCTTTCTCTTTCAATGGCTTCCCTTTCTGCAGGGACATATACAGCCTTGCAGACAGACAGAAAGTGACCTATTTGCTAATAACATCCTCTATAACCTCATTTTTTGTGGACTTGAATGGGCATAAATAAGCCTTTGCTAGGAATTGCATCCAAGTGGAGGCAAGGGGTAGTTCATAGTAGTCAGACAAGTCACCTGAGAGTTTTCCTCTGCTTGAGAAATACACAGGTATTCTTTATAAAAAGACCCTCCCCATAGGTGTATATATAAATTTTTATTCCTGGAGACACACCCATGCAGACATTCCTGTAGACAAGACCTGTGTGAATGTTCGAGGAATATTTGTTTGCTGAAATGTCTTGCCAGTTGAAACCAGTATCTGTTACAGATATTTAACAGTGCACCAGTCTTTTCATGCAAAAGACATGAACTGCGAGGGAACTTCAAAGTGGCTTTTATGAGTTCATAGCAGGGACAGTGACTTCATGTATTTGATTACTGATGACTGAACAGTGCATTAGCAAAATGCTGTTTTGTCCAAACCCAGGACACTGGGAAATTCAGGCTAGCTAATAAGCAAACATATGCAGCTTTGATCATTAACTGAAGCATGAATTGTTCATACAAATAGGGAAATAGAAGGTGAGGAAGGAGGGCAGTAATGCTTGTTTGATTAAAGAACTGTGCTCTCTTTGCTACCATTTTGTCTGCTCATCCATTGCCACTCTGAAGATTACATTTCTAATGAATTAACTGCTTGGATGTGGCCTGTAATCCCCCTGAGCAATTATTTTAGCATCTGCCATGACAGACTCAATTTGGCTAACAATTGCTATAGCTCTTTGTAGAATTAGTTCTGGTTCAACTAGTAATTACTCATATGTATGTGTGGTATAGCCACTTTTGCTACATGCAGGTCTCCGGTCATTTTGTTTGGCATGGCCTTGAGATAATGTTGTGCTTATGCAAAGTCATCATGTATCAGTCAGTTTATTCACCTGTTTTCTGTGTCCATTGGCAAACTGGATATTTCTATATCCAAGTAATTTTAAATATGAGGGGAAAACCCACAGCTGAAGCCAAAATTGCACTGTTTAGTCAGCCTTCAGGAGAGGAAAGCTTGTGAAATTTGCTCTGTCATTTGATGCACAGGCTGGAAGTGCAATGTGGTCTCCTGATCTTCCTGTTAATAGCTACTATGCATTAGGTTAAGCTGCAGGAGGGTGTGGGACCACAGAAGAGTACAATCCTCTCTACTCCCTGCTTTTGGAGAGCAGTGCTGTATGTCTCTATAGCTTTCCCTCTTCTGAATAGGAATTACTGTTTTCTTTCAGACTGTTTCAAGCGCTGATTCCCACATTCAGTGTGGAAAAAGGTAGTGACTCAGTAACCCAATATGTGCTGCAGTGTCCTAGTTTACAATCTCCTTAATCCTCAGTTAAGACTGATACAGTGTGCTATGAATTGGGACACAGTTGTACATTCCCCTTGCTGACCCTGCTGCTTTGCTGATAAATGCTAACAGAGGAGCAGATCTCAACAGTGGCAGTAGGGAATGTGTATGGTCACCTCAGCTGGATCCATCCAGGCTGCACATGACAGAGTTCTCAGCTGAACAAAGTCAAAAGACAGCAACTGACAGGAGGGGAATTTCAAAAGCGGGTTAAATAGGAGAGCCACATGTTATCTTGATAAGACACAGGAGTCCTACCAAGAAGAACTAGATGTGTCTTTATTACATCTCTGTTGTAACAGACACCCACACACCCAAGTAATACATACAGAGAGGTACAGCTCAGCTCTATAGCTGGGGCATAAGCACTTTGGAAAAGACAGAACATAACGTTGTTTTACAGAAAAGGAAATACATGAAAAAAATGTGTTATTTATGCTTTTTTTTTTTATACTGCCTGTATCAAATCAAGAAGAGGTACAGCCTGTTTGCAGTTACCACCTTGCAGAGTGAGGCATGGTTTGTAAGGCATGTAGTGAAAATGCGTTCGTGTGAACATCAGCCTAGTTTGGAATTCGCAATGACAGTCATGTTGCAATAATTTTTAACAGTTCTTCTTTTGGGATGCAGAGCCCAAGTCTACAAGGGAGACAGACATCATGTCAGTCCCTTTTATGACCAAAAAGAGTAATTCGTCTTCCACTAGAACTACAAAAGTCTTTCTTACAGAATTTTTCTTCTTCAGCATTGTGAGAGAAGGACATGTCATGGTGGCTAATGGGCCAGAAGGGTCTGTTAGAAACACAGGGTATCTGCTGTGGTTTCTGTATGGAGGTGGTGAGGGAGAAATATTTACTGATTTACATATCCAGTTTAATTCAGGTTTGAGATTACTGCATGCTCTTATATACAGTTTTGGTAAGGCTCTTGTCACCTGCCTCCAGCTGCAATTTTTTAATTTTATTTTTTAACCTCAAAGGATCAGGGCTCAGACTTTTTGCCAGAATATCTGTATAACAATGGAAGTATAAAATATTGTAGGAAATATAAAAAGGAAACTTGTAGTCACCCTGTGTCTTATTTCCTCTGGTCACACTTTCCTCCTGATCAGAGGCCAAGCCTGTCTAGCCACTAGGGATGTGGAGGTTTCTTTCCTGCAGCATTTCAAATGAATGTGAATCACACCATCACCTCTTCCCCTTTTTGTAAACCTCACCCATTCCCTACTAAAGAAATGGGCTGCTAGAAAGATAACCTCTTGAGCTTTCGTTGCAGAAATTTACCACCTAATTGCCAGCCTGCTTAATTTGTTAACTGTAATAAATATAAGGCTAACCACAGAGCTCCATCAAGAGAATTCCTTCCATTATTCCTTATCCAAAGCTTTGCCAGACAGAAGCACCATTCGTACTTCCCCAGTGCGTACACACAAAGTTCTCCTGAAAACTCTCTGAAGTATCTGTTTTCTTTCTGGTTATGACCACCTGGGTAAGCCTATAGTGTGTCTGTGTGTGTGCAAGTGCACACAGACTCTCTCGCACACACAGTTTGACTATATTTTACATAAAGGTCTAGACTTTTCTTACTTTGTTCTCTTCTTCAAATATGTCTGAATGTAATCTTTGGTATAATGCTGCTGTAGTGGCTTCAGGAATTCCAGTGAGTGAAGAATTAGACCAAAATAGTCCAGATGTCAGGAACTGCTAATACTTTGGAAACAGACAAAACACTGGCTGTCCATGGGCATAGCCTGTTTGCCAAGTCGAACTTTCATCTTGGGACAAGTCAGACAGCGGAAATGTTGGCAAAAATGCCTAAAGTTAAACGAAGTTTGGTAAGCAAGTGAAGTCAAATTTTTAAGACAGGAATTATCTGGCAACGGGATTTGCTCATAGTGTACTTTTATCTTCATGGTCACTTGGAGCTCAGGAAAGTAGAGACATGATACATGTTTGATTCAGGTGATCTGGCTGAAGGTCTTCAAGAGCTGGTCCATGTAAACACTAACACCTTCTTCATCTGCTAAATGTTAGCCTTTATTTTGTGAGTAGCTCTTTACCATTATACACAGAAGACTATACAGATGTTAACATAGATACACTCTTTTGAGGTTATGTTTTGAAAAACTGAAACAGTAATTGACTGGTTTTGAGAAATTTTAGTTATTTTTCATGGAATTATAAAACTGATTGTAAGGGACATCTGGAGATCATCTAGTCAAGCCTCATGCTCAACATTAGATCGGGTCAGCCATGGCTTTGCCTAGCTGAATTTTGACAACCTTCAAGGATGCAGATTAGACAGCCTCTTATGCAAAATACTGATCAAATGTGTAAACAGAAGTTCCTGCTTTTCTGAGGCGGGTGTCCAAATGTGGTCAATCGAGAGCCCTCTTCATCTGAAGCCCTCAAGTTGTCTGGTCAGTTATTACTGTTCTTGTTCCTGTTGTCCCTTGCTGTTGTGCCCCATGTGGTACATTTATGGACTGCAATATTTATTCTCCTTATAACATGCTTTTGGATTGCTACCAGCTTTGGCATGCTTTACATCCCACATGGTTCAGGATTTGTCCCTGGATTTCTTTCTGTTTAGACCAACTGCTGCATCACCCTTTGTTGATCTTTGTTATCCAAATTATCTCATCTTTCATAGGATTGCAAATAGCAATATTCTTCTTATGTGGGAGTAGGTATAAGCACCAGCTGGTGCTTTGTGCATTCATTTATTCTAATTTTCTTTGTAAATCTTCCCATCCAAAACTAAATTATGCTATTACGTTAAGACTAATTACGTTAGGAGCTGCTCAACACATAACGTAAAATTAAATGTTATCTCACAGAGCTTGATGATGCTGCAGACCAGAAAAGAAGGGTGGAAAATATTAAATCATATCAAGTTATACAGGATACAGATGAATTGAGAGAAGTAATCGCAGACAGTCATCTGAATGCCCAATGCAAAGTAAGCTTTGCTCATACGGATTGTCAGAATGTAATTCCCTTTGTGCTTTTCTCTTTGTCACCTGCACAGACTATATTAATATTTGAATTACCATCTCTTGCTATCTGAGCTAACATCCTGCTGATGTACCTGGTGCAGTGTGAATCCGAACCAGTTTTTTCAGAGAACTTTGGCTCTCTGCAGGTGCTTTCAGGATATGACCATATAAACAAGGTGCAAAGCATACTGATGTTTGGCTAATCTGTACACATTTTGGATCTGAAACTAACACCTCAGTATCTGTCTTTGTATATGAACTTCCACTGAATGTTAGGGCAGCTTTCCAACAGCGTATGGGTATGTGCACAGAGAGTTTGTTCCAGCTTATCTAACAATATAAACTGTGCGCTGACTTTTTCTATCAGTGACACTGAGTTAGGACTCCTTGGTATCATAACTCAAGACATTTTTTTAAGGAAAAAAAAAAACCAACTCTCCTTTTTTGTAAGCAAAGCTAGGGCTCTGGGGTGGTAGTAGTGTTCTCAGAGAAGTGGAATTAGTTGTACAGCTGCTTATCAGCTGATCAAGACTTCAAGGCACATGAACTGATTTTTAATTAGAAGTTGCAATAGAGATGGCTGCAGCCCACAAAGCTCTCTTGGACACTGTATCTAATAGCAGTTCTTACAACAACTGCACACCGAGACCAGGTCTTCAAGTCTGGGGCCTTAACCATGGACAGTTTCTAGATAGGTAGATTTGTTTTTTTAACTGACATGAACTTCAGATTGTGTTTTCTTAGAATCAGAATGAACTTAACTCTATGATGCAGAGTCTGAAACATAACATTTAAATATCTCCTTCTAAATGTATTGTGAAATATTCTGGGAAAATGAAAAATATTATCTATATTGACTTCTTCCTAACAGATATTAATTGGTTTAAAAAGCTGCATTTTCATTCAATCTTCATCCTAAAGAAAAAAAACCCATTCTTTCTCCAATGGAAATTTTCAACCAACATTTCCAAAAATAGCCTGGTGTAGTTAAGAATAATAACCTGGAAGATGTCCCTGCCCATGGCAAGGGGGTTGGAACTAGATGCTCTTTAAGGGCCCTTCCATCCCAGACTATTCTATAGTTCTGTGATATACACATCAGCCTGGCCTCAAGTCAGTGGACAGGTTAATGGATCTGCTACTCTGGCTTTTTATGGGAACCTTACCCAGTGATTTCTGCACCAAAGTCATAACTTCAAACTGAACTCTTGCGTAATCTTTGCATGCCGGTCTGCGTTAAAGATTGCAGATAGGACATATAGGTATGTTCTTTGACTTTACTCTGAGTATTAAAAGACCTCTTTAACCTGTTGCCTGAAGTCAGATGCTGATGAATTGTTTGTAATTGTATTCTTAATCTTCAAACTACAGAGAAGGGAGCAGTACTCAGACCTTTCAGAGGAGATTACGTTCATGAAATACCCAACTTGAGGTGCATTTCTTTGGCTGTGTCCCTTAAATTGCATCTAGGCTCTTTGGAAACCACAACATTTATAATGGCGCTGCTGGTTGCTGTACGGAGAGGTAGGGTTTGTAGCTCAGTTTGGCCTTAGATATTGGGTGTTATCCTGCAACGTTACTCTGAGCAGGGGGAGAAGAACAGTTTCTGTATCATCGTTATCTATCTGCGAGACCACAGGAGCATTACATTTTCATCTAGACTGCAGATACATTTTCATTATAAGGACAAGGGAGGAGAGGCAATTTTTCCCTTTAAAAGAAACAGAACTCAAGTGAGGAGGGTAAGGAAAGCCCAGAAGCTATTTTTGGATTAGGCTGCTGCTCTGTGCAAAGAGTTTTGATGTACATCTGCGGGGGGAAGTAAAAAGAAGGAAAAAAAAATTTATTCAGAAAGTTTGATGTTGGCGATAGCTTTCAAATGTCCAGATAAAATTTTAGAGAGCTAACCTGCCTTCTGAGAAAAGCTACCTTATCAGAGTGAAAAAGTACTTATTATTGTTTCTTAACTTCAGATGGCCATAACTTTTGAAAATAAATAAGTGTGAAACCCTTTGACCACACACTTAGAAAGGATTTGCATGTTTGTGTGTGTTTGCTTAGCTTGTTAGGCTATGTCTTTGATACTCAAGGGAATGCATCTTTCAAATATTTTTCTTTTCTTTCCATCTTTTCTTGCTTTTCCTTCCCAAGATTTCACTACAATATTCCCACTCAAAGGGATTCCTGAAGCCAAAAGTCAGCCAGTGTTTTTAGAGTTTTTTTTCCCCATGAGTTAGCACCTGAGGGCAGGTCAACCTTCATGCAGTTGGCTGTATCTTTGTAAATCATGGGGCTTTTAGCATCTACCTCTCAGCATTAGTCAGGGAGGATGGAGGGAGAGACATTGTTCCAGGTGGCAAAATAGGCACAAACAGAAGCAAAGAGGATAAAAACTTTTAAAGACAAACATAGAAAATGGGTTCCCCCAGCAGACTTTGTGGTTTTAAAATTCTGAACTGGATCCTCCAGGTAAAAATAAGTTATTTTATCACTCTCAGCTGATTAGGAGCACAGTTGTTTTGCTCCCACACATCCCACTTGGTACCTTTCAAACAAATCAGAGGCCTGTCCAGAGCCAGCTTAGCAGGGGACGAGGAAGCCATGTCAGTCTGTAGAAGCCACAGTACACAAAGGGGTGGTGCAGGCAGCAGCATAGCCCCTGTCCTGCAAACCAGTCTCCCCATTACAGCTGAGCCAGGGTGGGGTAGGCCACCTCAGTCACTTGGCATGAACACAGAATCATAGGATGGCTAGGGCTGGAAGGGACCTCCAAAGGTCATCTAGTCCAGCCCCCCTGCGGTGAGCAGGGACACCCTCAACTAGACCAGGCTACTCAGAGCCTTGTCCAGCCTCAGCTTAAATATCTCCAGGGATGG
>JAAGNO010003263.1:47075-57920 GCA_033439905.1 Ceryle rudis | reverse complement strand
AAGATTCCCATGTTAAAAATAGGGGCTTTTATTTAATTGGGGTTTTTGTTTGGGTTTGTTTTTTTTTTTTTTTTTTTTTGTAAACCCAAATTCTGTCCTATTTAAATTAATCTTGAGTCTGGAATGCAAACTTGGGAAATGCAAAGAAACAGGGAGGGAGTATTGTGAAAGGAATACAGTGAAGAAGGCCAATTCCCTGCCTCACAGCTAGCGTGCTAATAGCTTGATGATAAGACAGGACCCTAACCCTTAGCTTTGGTTTGCACACACTGAGAAGCCTTTCTGAACTGGCAAGTTCTCCACAATTTTCCACTTCCTTGTATGCCACAGAGCAGCTTTACGCAGCAAGGATGGGGAGGGTGCCAGTGTTTTCCTGCTGAGAGTGGGGAGCAAGGTCTGAGAAAACGTCAGCTACATGTTTCTGAATGAGAGATTAACTAGGTCAACAGTCCAACTCTTGTTTATTGAATTAATAAAACATCTATTGATCAGGTCCAAAAGATTTTGCGTTTTCTTTCCAGCATAAAACCAGTGTATTGTACATGTTCTGGTGCTGAATTCGATCCTTTCCCAGAAGAAATAAAAGATGAAGCATGGAAAAGATAACATTAATTACTATGGCATTATATCATAATAAAAAACATTGCTATCACCCAGACAAACCACTTGTAAGGCTGTGTACCCTGCATGCCATGTAGTTTTGAAGTACTGCGTTGCCCAAGCATGGTGCCTTCAAGTAGCACTAAACTGAGTACAGTTCTGTTCTTGAAGCATCTGTTGAACTTGCATGGCAGGCTTCTGTGCACTGTGGTTACCTAGTTGGTAGTTAAAATTAGTGCCATTTTATGAGCAGAAATAATTTTTCTCATCATTCCCTACCCCCCCAACCTCCCATGCTTTAAACTATCAAGTTGTAAACTTTCCTTTTTACATGTCATTCCCAATAGTAAAGGTTCTGTGGGCCAAATTATGACTGTTTATCTCCATGCAATTGCAATTAGCAGTTGGAAACATCCTAATGCAGGGCTTACTGATCCCAGTGAGCTGTAGTCAATGGGGCTCTGAAAAAGTACACAAAGGTATCATATTCTCTACTGGCTTTCATTTAGCGGTGACAGTAGGTGAGAAGGAAAGAGCTCAGCTTGACAGCCTAGAGCCCAAAGGAAGCATGCAAACTGGTTTTACATGAAATATTTTCTCTGTAAATGGAGCAAATGGGACAGGAAAAATATACCTTCACAACAATATTTCTAGAGAGCTCCTTTTTGGAGTCAAAGTTCTTTAAAAGCACCTTGAAAACAGTAACATGGAGAAGCTGCACAATGGGTCTCAAATCTCCTATTGGTCTAAAGCCAGTGTAGCAGTCAGTCCCATGGCTGAATCTAACCAGATCTGTACTCATCCATACTGCCATCCTCTGCAGAAAAGAATAAGCATTAGAGTAATATCAAATAAGTTCTTTTATTTATATACACATACTCCATAGAATCACTACTTGCATAGCATACCCATCAAATTTCCATTTGCAGGTGAGAGTTACCTACCCAATCGTCTTTTGAGGAAGCTTTAAAGCTTAAAACCATCTAATTTACTTGAAAAGTTAGCTACATTACACTTGGAAGAGTAATCAGAACTTCACTCCAAAGCCCTATGACTGACATGCAGGTTACCAGTGTCTTCTCCAGCACAAGTATGGTCAAAGTCCAGTGATATTTTCTAATGATATCTGTCTGCTTTTATCAACTGCAGTGATGAAGATGACCTTCCTCCAGCACTGGCAGCAGCAGCAGCAGCATCAACACCTGTGTCTTCAGCATCTCCTGGGTCACAGAAAACATGTACACCACAGACATCAGAAGGACAAACACCGGTTTCACCTGGTGGCAAGGTAATATGCAAAGAGATGAGCTTATGACAGCTTGGCGAGTATCCGGGAAGGGTGGGTGGGAGTTGCAGATAACATAGTTTCCTCAGATGGAGTAATTCTACATCTAGCAGTAGTTTTTAATGCTGAGGTGTAGTAATATGTTTTACCTGTCATGCAAGGAAATATTTAGAGCCTTCTTCAAGACCCATCTAAAATGGATAGCAGTTTTTCATCAACATTAGAGTGGAGTGGATCAGAATTAAATTAAAATTTAGTTGAATTTCAAAGATTCATACTTTTATTGTTTGTCTTTCCTGAGTAGCCATTCTTAAAACATGGTGTGAAATTTGAAATCCATTTGGCAATCTATGCTTTAAGTAATTAAAAAATAAAAATAAAACAAACAAACTAAAAAACAACAACACAACAACAAAACAAACAAACAAAAAACCCCAAGAAAACCCCCCAAAACAACAAAACAACAGAATTATAGAAATTAAATGTTTTTTCTCAGTGTTGGGTTTCTTCTTTGCCTTCAGAGTTCCACAGATGCTGGAAGTACATTTGCTTTGGAGCCAGGTGACCTCCTGATGGATTTCACAGAGGCCACACCTATGGTAAATAGTTTCAGTTTGCAACCAGAAAAATGTGAAAGTTTTCAATAATTTGTCTGCAGCTGCAAAGAATGGGTTACTATGCAGAGTGTTGGATAGCACACAGGAATAAATTAAGTTTCCTTGATATTCAGTGACCCTGAGTATCTGTCAAACTCAGCTCAGCATCTCTGAAAATCAGTCCACATGAAGAAATATTATGGCTGATCTTCTGGATGCAATTTTTTATCTTTGGATGACTTCTCATTTCTCTCTCCTACCTGGGTATCTTGACTCCTTGCTGCACTGCTTTCATGAGATTTTGTCCTCTTAATGTAAATTCCTGATGTGATCACTGATTTGCTTTGGGAGTTGTCTGAAAAGTCCCTTTTCCACACATTTTGTTCAGACCCTACCCAACAGCCAATCCAAAAATGCGTGCCTGAACTTTCATGCTTTATTAGCAGAGCACTTTGCTCCTCTTTAAGGCAAAATAGTCTATAACATGTTGATTATTAACTTTTTTTTTTTTTAAGAGGTATTTGATTTGTATTTTTTGCTTAAAAGCCAAGGAGAGATGCTGGTCCCACTGAAGTCAAAATGTCTCTTGACTTCAGCGATCTCAGGCTTTCACCTCAGATTCCCAGCAGATTACTTGAAGGATCATGGTATGATCCTTAACTTTCTCCATATCATCCTGCATTGTAAATAGCTCTAATGCCAGATAAGTCCTCTGCTATCCAAAGCCATTTTTGTGTCTTCTAGAAACCATGTTTAAAACATAGAAAAAGCACGACAGAGGGAGCACTACATCATAAACATTTTTGTATTAAGGTTCTTCTGTCCTGGGCATTGCTTTCACTACATGGTTAGGTCCTAGTTTACAGTATTGGAAAGGTGCTGTGGGGATGTGCCTTCTGCATCAGAAACAATATAGTGCCTATCTGTAAATAACTGGTTGTGTCCTGTTAACACTGGATGAGAGATGTGGCTTCCCCTGCAAGTCTGATGAAGTGAAGACTTATTCCTTCTAGGCTTCTTCTTGCTTGCAAAAGGGATGTGAATATTCAGCAGTGGCTTTTTGACTTCAGAGGCACGTTGAGGTGAGCACGGGTATACTATACCTAGAGACTTGCTGATATTGCTAGGAAGACAGGTTTGATGCAAGGGACTGGGAGGACCTAGGGAACAGCTGAGACTGTAACTGGTATACTGCAGTTTGGGAAGGAACACCAGCACTGGAAAGACAGAGAGATCTGAAAAGCTGTTCTCTCTTAAGCAGTTTTGAACCTGTGGAATTGTTTCTTCACAAGTCCTTGAGGGCACTTGATGGTCCCTCCATAACTTCAGGGGGGTTCAATAAACTGGTTCTTCACCTTCCATCAACGTACTATTGGTACCTGGCTTGTTCTTGCTGACCCCCTCCTATCATTGCCCTTCAACCTGGTCAGCTGAACAGTCTTTGTACTCCAAGACTTTTATAGTGCAGATGTTGAATCTCTGAACTGCAGGAAATTGAGATTTAAGGGGCCCTCTGGGTCTTTGAGCCCCTGGGAGGGGAGACCTGGCTCCCACCAGGGAGAACTGTTCCAGCACTAGCAGCTGCAATGAGAGCACAATGCTTACTGCTCCTACATCCACCGTATAGGAGGGACATGCTTTCGCACCTGAAAACTCAATTACAGACTGAGGAACATCTATGGAAATGAGAAGGTTTACCTGGAGCCTCCTTAAAGTGCCAGATGATGAAACTATCACATTCCAGAAAGTGACAGGACGAGCTGTATTTAAGCTGAACAACTCCCTTCCCCCATACATTTCTGGGGGAAGGAAAAGTTCAAAGGGAACAAAGTAAAGAGAGAAAGAGTGCAGCATTCTGCAGCCTTTGTCTAGCATTTGTGTTGACAAGACACAGGCAGACTGAAACTAGCTGAGCGGAGGTTGTAGCAAGGTAGATGTTGGTCTCTTTCCAAGTAAAAATTGGTAGGAGAAGAGGAAATGGCCTCAAGTTGTGCCAGGGGAGATTTAGATTGGATTTTAGGAAAAATTTCTTCACTGAGTCATCTAGCACTGGAACAGGCTGCCCAGCAAAGTGGAGGAGTCGCCATCCCTGGTGGTATTTAAATGAAGCGTAGATGTTGTGCTTAGGGACATGGTTTAGTGGTGGACTTGGTAATGTTAAGTTAATGGCTGGACTCAATAATCTTAAAGGTCTTTTCCAATCTCCAATCCAATTCTGTGATTCACTGTAGGTTAGACTGTCCTTCTCTGTATTAATAACATGTTTGTGGCTAAACTGTAAGTAATTATCCTTTGGAGTTTACTAATAAATTTCTTATTCTAAAAAACCATATCATCATTATGATTATACCATATCACACTGTATCAATCAGAATTTTTAAAAAGTAGTCATGAAGACTTTAGCGACTGACTTGTTCTAGATTTGGGGTTTGTTCCATTTAATAGAAGTCAGCATTACACACTTTTCCTTTTCCAGCTGAGGATACAGGCTTTTTTCCCCGAAGTATTTTACCCAGTCATGCTTACCCCTTTCCTACCCCACCATCCACTGATATAATTTATCAAGCTGTATGTTCATAATCTAACCTTCCATGACTTTCTCGGGTTTAATATTTCAGAGAGCATGTACTGCACAGCATCAATCAACCCTTTTTGTTTTGTTTAACATCTATAAAGGTCAGCTTGTTCTCTACAGAGCAATTATTGTTTACAGACCTTTCTCTTCAGTTTCACTGGTTACAGGCAGCTCTCAACTGAGGTTTAAAAAGTTTACCCTTCAAGGGGAGAGGCTCCGAAGAAAAGCAAGCTAAGGGGAAATGCATACCTTTGAGCCAGTCTGATTATTTAATAATTCTGTTGTGATAACGTGCTGTCATTTGAGGGTCAAGATCACATACAGCTTAGTGTCATTTTACCATCAGGTCAGTGGCAGTGTGCTGGTTTTGCATGCTATGATCTGGCCCTTGGGAAGTTGCTTGTTAATTACACCCAGTTGTTAATTGCACCCACTTGTTTCACTTTCTGAGGCAGGTACAATATCTAAGAGGGTCTTTCATGCTGCTTGCTTTGGGGTATTTGCCTGAGGTGATAGTGTTGGATGTTCAAATTCCTACATAGGAGGTTTCCTACAGAAGGTACTCAAGTAGCTGTCTTCTCTTTTTCATCTGGACTAGAGTAATGAAGGTACCTAAATTAGGCACCTAAACTCATCTCTTTTTTTTAATTTTTTTATTTTGGTCATGATATTTGCTGCCAAACTTCCCTAGATAACTGGAGAGCTGTTAATTTGCAGCAGTTTCAGACATCCTCCCTTCTCTTGTATAACGTTACTGGTAGAGTGATTATCACTGACTCAGCTGCATGATCTTTGTTATTCAGTGCCTAATCATTGATGTTTCTTGATGGCCTTGGGTTTTATTCATGTTTTACTACTGTTGCCTATACAGTGGAAGCATTAATACATGCTGAGAGTTAGTTAGAAGTGGAGCTCAAAAAAACCAAATTAACTTATAAAAATGGAAGCATGAGTGAATGGTTGGATTAATAGAAAGCATCGAGGCTGCCACACAGGGATCAGAGACATCAAATTTGTCTAGTCAAGTCAGTCTGGAGAAGCTACTGTGATGTATACAAGAACCAGATGAGCTCTAATGGTCATTTAGTCATAAATACTTAGACTTCCAGTAACAGCAGGGCAATTGTGAGGCAGACTGATACCAGGAAATCATTTTTGCAGGAGAAATAATGTTCATTTACTAATGCAGTTTGCATATAAGGAAAGGTATCCTTTTCTGCTCTGCAGTCCGCAAACCGTGTGGTTTATGCACTCATTTATTATTTTTTTCAAGAAAATCCTACAATTCATTAACTACAACGCACTACTTGCTTTCCTTAAATTCATTATAACATGCAGAAGAAAATCTCCATCTTAATATACCACTCCATTGTGACTTTGAGCACCATAGCTGGCTTGTATGTAAACAAGATTCAATCTCTCCTTCTTTGTTTCAGAAAAGAACCGTATTTAAGAAAAAAATTACAGCAGTATATATGAAGAATTATAGTATCACATTATGAGCATCCTTACTGTGGTTTATTACAATTAGTTTATCAGTGTAGTAGACTCTTTCTGCCACCAGTCTCTCTCTTCCCCCTGCTCCCCATGGATCTAGATTTTTTGAAACTGGAAATCAGAGCTTGAGCTTCAAGATATTCTGTTGCCTCTTAGAATCGGTGTGATTTGTGACATGGATACGAATCCAGAGCTTTCCTGTTTAATTGCAGAAAGCTCAGTTCTGAGACCCCAGATGAATGTAAAAGCTGCCATGCCATACTGACAAACACCTTCTCAACCAAGAGAGAAAGATGGTGATGCAAACTTTGGTTTGATCTAATGGAGTAAGAGAAAAGAAATAAGAACGAACAATTTTATACACAAAATGTAGCTATTCCTGAAGTTGGACTAAAGTTTGTAATGCAAGATGGATGGTCTAGGACTAAATTATGATCACATCTGAAGAGATTTCAGAGAGCACTGATTTACAGCTTGCCATATGCTTGCAAACTATAGGTGATCTTACTTCATGCTGTATCAAGTGAATAAATTTCTAGAGCTTCACCTGCCATCTATTGGTAGAAAACAGGAAGCAAAAAATTATTTGCCTTTTCAACGCTTGAGGCACATTTAAGAGGTATAAATTATCTGTGTGATAGTTTAAAAATGAAAAATAAATGGTCTACCCAGTGTAAAACTAGGTATTTTAATTTAGGATGAGTCAGAAACAAGTATTTCCATTTCATTAATAGCATTATTAAGGTATGCAATCCTATTAATTGAAAGTGATCTCACTGAGTCTGAAAGAGTACAGAATTTGATGCATTTTGGAAACAAAGTGAAAGTAACCATGTCAAAAGCCAGTCATCACAGGGTGAAGTTGTGAGAAGTACCAGTATCTTAATGGAGCAATAAAACACCCTTGCAAATGCTTAGTAGATAAGTATAGTGAGCAAGGGGTAGTGAATTAAAGGAGAATGAGTAAAGTATCTTTTCATTCCATTCCCCTCTAAGGTTTTCTATATTGATAAAGAAAAGTTGATTGGATCTTTAGTTACTAAATTACAATGACAATTTTGCAAGGTTGCAATAAGCCAAGTAACAGAGTGGGAAATGAGTTCGGTATTTCTTGCTTTCATTTTGAGAACTTTTCACTTACTGTGAAGAGCAATTTTTCAGTGGAAGACAGGCAAACGTATCAAACTCTAATACCTCTATAACCTGTCCTTTGGGCATTGAATTCTAAACAAAAGTGGCTATAATCTAATTCAAGACTAGTATTTGATGAGAGCGTTAGATAGCATGCATCTGCCATCTATCTGACTGGAGGTATAGATCAGGTATCCCTGCATGCCCCAGAGGTCTTTAAAATATCTCAGTCTGACAAATTTATGAAAGTTTTATTTATGGTGAACTACATACTGAAGATAAAATAGGCCTTCTCAAAAAATTTGCGAAGGCTGTGTGATATATTTCAGAATTAGTAGCTTTCTACTTTTACATCTTCATAACAACAACAACAACAACAAAGATTTCTTAGTACAAGATTAATTGGAAGCAATAACTATGACCTGGACTTAAAGGAGAATGTTCAAAAATGCTATTTTCCAAGCCATTTTCTCTATTAACAGTATTTGCACATTCAAGCTTACATGCAATGACCAATTATGAGAAAAGGAATTTGCAAAAAGAAGCGGTTTATCTGTTACATGCACAGATAAGAACCAAAAGCTCTAAGCAATATGTCCAATGTACAGTTTCAAGTTCATGTCTTTTAACTCCATATTAAACTAAGCAAAAAGCAGCAATTGCTGAAACAAACAGCTTTCATACAAAAATGCGTAGCAACGGGCACTAAATCCAGTTTCCTCTGAACTGAGGGAATACTCTGAATTTACTAATCTTGCAAAAGACGATTTTTTTTTTTCCCTGCAAGAAAAGGGCATCAACTAGATAAGAACACAATTCAAAGGGCTGCATTTTGACACCCAGTCGAACTGAGTACAAGACATTTGCCTGGGGTTTGCAGAAAGTACTCAGTGCAGCACGCAGTGCAAGGCTCCTGGGAGAACACAGTCTGAATCAAGCAAATGCAAATTACCTAAGCATCGTTCAGTTTATATAAAACATGCTAATAACTAGAGAGGGGACTTAGCACATTTAAAAACAATCATTGCAGTTGGGCAGCCACAATAATGAGTTGAATACATTTTGGATTGGACTTTAACACTCCCTGATAGCTGCTTCTCACAGTCTGAACATATAAAGCATTACAAGTAAGACTTGCAACTAATATGTAGCTGTGCATGTTCAAGCACAGGGCTTTGCTGGTGAATGCTGGTCCCACAAACAGTCCACTGAATTACTAATGTTCAAGATAGCTGAGTGTCAGGCTCAGAGACTGCCTCTTGGCTCTTAGCTTAACATTCACTAAAAATTGTAAAACTCTTCGACTACTACTCAGCAATGTGGGGATTTGCTCCTGTTCATCCATTATAGAAGGACACATGGAGTCAGTGAAGAAACACAATGAGAGAAAGTTAAAAGATCATAGAATCGTAGAATGCTTTGGGTTGGAAGGAACCTTTAAAGATCATCCAGGGAGGGGACATCCACAACTTCTCTGGGCAACCTGTTCCAGTTCCTCACCACCCACACAGCGAAGGACTTCTTCCTTATATCTAATCTAAATCTACCCTCTTTCAGTTTAAAGTCATTACCCCTTCTCCTGTTCTTATCCCTTGCCCTATCAATCAGTTACAAAAGATGAACTGTAAGCATTGAGATTTACGTTTTATTTTGCCTCTACTATAAGTGATTTAAATTCATTGGCTCAATGATATTTTTTCCCCCATTATCTGTATGCTGAGCAGAACAACTTGGTGCACTCTGTAAATATATGACACATGATTCAACACTTCCCTATTTCTTTAACTAATCAAAAGAGAATCCTGCAAGAAATAAAAAAAATCCACAAGGTGAAATTCATTGCTGACTTTGCACCAGTGGACACTGTGATAAATTGGACACGATGTGTACATGAGCAAGAAAAGGTACCAAAAAGAGGGGAAGGTGTTATGTGGAAAAAAAGTGTAGGCATGTGATGCTGCAGTGTTCCAACTTTGTATCGTCTCATTCACTGCTTTTAAATAATGAATGGCCCTTTGGCTAACTTTTTATAAATCCTGAGATGAAGGTAAAGGTGGAATGTCAGAAGGTAATTTGCATCAAGAGGACATGAGCTTTTCCCTGGAGAGGTGATAAATTCTGCCACATATACTTCTTTTTAGTCACCTCTTTACGTTTTAAGATGCCATCTTAATCATCCTCTGGCATTCCATATTTGTGCCCCATGCCTGTAGGAATTATAAGGAAATACCTGTCCATAAATCTGGATTCTGCCAGATCATGCAAGCAGAGATGGTTCTGAAACTTAAAACTTTGGCTGGACTCCCTAGCAGGCCTACCACATGGTGGGAACTCACTTGAGAAGACATTTACACCAGAAGACTGGTGACCCTTCTACCACCTGTGTGCCTGCAGGGAGATACCATCATGAAAATAGCCAGAACTTCTAGTGTTCTGTAACTGAAGTCTACAAGATTGTTGCATGGTGGTAGGATGTTTGCTGTGTCTATACAGTGGGTTGTGTGATGGCCATTTATGGTTGTGTGATGGCCATTTACAGACTTGCCTGTGAAGCTGGAGGATTGAGGTTGTGGCATCACAGCTGTACGCATAGGTCTTCCTGGAGTTGGGTGCTGGATGGTTTAATCTGTCCCGGCTTCCTTGATGGGGCTTTGACAGCAGCTAGATTACTGATCCAGCTGAACACTAACCCCACAAACAAAATTATTTAGCTTTAGGTCATATAATCTGTGAAACCCTGTGGTTTCACAAACATTTCTCCTGAGGACTGTGGGAGTGATTAAGTACATTTGCAAGCAGTGTAGTTCTTTGACCACTATGCCAAATGGAACAACTGTGGCTGTTGAAGCAACTTTAAAATGAAGTGTGATCAGTTTATGAGAGGGAGTCTAGGATATGCTTGACTGCAATAACAGTGACTTAAGGCCAACTAACAGGCAAGATCCTAGGGAGACTGCTCCCTAATGACTGAAGCCACTAAACACCATAGACAGGGCAGAGCAACACTGTGTGTTTCTCTTTTTGTGTAATTAGTGCAATAACCATTTTTAGTCCCAAGGTCTTCTAAGTGCCTCTGAAGGGATATAGATTGCCACCACTTCAGTGGTTAGGAAAGTAAAAATCTTCAGGTTCATAAATATTTTGTAGCAGAGCTAGCCTGC
>JAAGNO010003263.1:23399-39307 GCA_033439905.1 Ceryle rudis | reverse complement strand
TAACCATGGGGTGTTACCACTGCCAGCAGCAGACACTGTCTGTGAAAACAGGCTGCTGACTTCAGACAGTGCAGTCAGTTAGAAGAACCGAACTGAAAAGTAAAATCACTGAACAGAATTAGTTCTGTTCTCACTCAAACCAGGACAAACTTATAGCATGTATTTTGAAATAAAGCACCATGGAATATTCCTTTGGCTATATCTGTATACTGAGGGCCACATTTATGACACCACTTCAGGTGTTAGCAGCTCTGCTTCTGCTGGGATGCACAGGCATTGAGTGTTCAGCCTAGAATTTGCTTTCCATCTGGCCAAGATGCAAAGTGACAGTGCAAACCCACTGGATCACACATTTTCTCCATCATGTTATAAAGGCCTCCCGTCAAGGTGCAGGGGATGGGAGTGAAGCAAAATGTCAACAGCAGATAATGTTACTGGACCTTTGTGGAAAGTAAGTAAGTTGTGGCAGGGCAATAAATACACTGAATACCCCCAGTGTAAGACAACATATCCAAATTAAGCTGACTTCTCCCAAAAGTGGTATTTTTTTGTCACATCAAGGACATTTGTAATATTCCTTTCTGATGGAAATACCAAAATTAGATAATTTTATATCAGTTAACTTAAGAAAATAACAATTTGTCTCCCTCCACTTCCACTTGCTTTTATGAGAAAGTTACAGGATTTTTTTTTTTTTTTTTTTTCTTCACCTAACCCTTCTAAAAGGTATTTCAGGAAAGTACCATTGGTTTTAATGAGATTTAAAATTCTGTCCAGAACTATTTGCACAAATGCAAAGAAAAGTTGAAGGTTCTTGTCCTGTTGTCCTTTTCCTTCCTTCACCCTCATTTGTTCTTCCTTGCAGTATAAACATCAAGTAAAATCAGCATTATTAATTCCTTCTCATTGTGGCAGATACTTCCAAACTGTGTCACCCCAATGGACAGCTAATAATGCAGAAAGAATCTTTGAACACTAGCAGAAAATTACCCCTAGAGGAATAAAATTTGACTCATTTTCACATAACATCAATGTTACTCTTATATTGACTGGTTTTCAGTTTTTTTTCTCTTTAAAGATTACTCAACTACCGGACTTTTCCTGAGACCGTTCTGATCCTTTTTGTGTTATTCTTTTCTTCTTTTTCTGTCTCTTTGTTAAGAGTCAATTGTTCTTCTAAGCTTAGTAAATTATCAATTTGCCAAGATAAATATTCCAGACAAGGAGATATTTGTCCAAAGTAGTTCTGCTATGGTAATGCACCCTGACCTTTCAAGCAAGGGCCATTTAAGGTTGTGAAACAAGCCCTCAGCATGCAAGATGCCACTGGAATGCAGAACACCTTCACTGCCCTTTCATGCTATGCCCTTGTGATGTGGCAGTTAGTTATGGAACCTGCCTTAATGGTTGCTTTATGGACTTTGGCTGCAAGACTGTTTTCACTCTTGCAGAGAGAGCAGGTGTGCTTGAAATCAAATTTTATACTTAAAAGCCTGTCTCTGCTGTTATTGAGAGCAAAGCTCTGACCTCTTGTTGTTCATGGCATTTCTGTAGCCCTTGTGACCCCAGTTAGTCCCTTTTGCTCCTGTGGAAGAGCCTGACTGTGCCAGAATGTGCTCATCTGAGCGGCTCTGAAATGTGGACACAATTTCTGCTCCATCTGCCACCACAGGCATTTTTGTTCTCAGCTGTAAACTTCAAAGCTGCTATTTCTCTGTTGTCTTATACCAAAGTAGACAGAATATCTGAGCAGCTTGTCTATAGGCAATCTACGCACTAGCAGGGACTATGTTTTGCTCGTCTGAGCAGCTACAATTCAGCTTCATGAGATGGGCCTGCACACAGAGCTGTCTACTTCTTCTTCCCTCGTCCTTTTCTCCTCATGTTTGCCATCCCATGTGAAGCCTGGAAGCTACTGAAGGTCTCCAGAGGCTGGAGGAGCTGCAGGTTTGTGGTAGGTAGTGGAGATGGCTCTGCTCTTCTTCCTTTCTCATTTCCCAGGTGGCATCTTTCAACAGATGCTGCCACAGCAAGGAGAAGAAAGCACCCAGGAATACTTTAGGGTCTGCTTCTGCCACATGAGTCAGGAGACATTTAAAGGTATGGTATGTCTTCCTCCTAGGGCAGGGAGAAAGGCTGTGTATGGTGGGAAGAATGCGTAACATTTGGGTCTTTGCCTCCTGTTCTGGTCAGGAAGTTGGTTTGCTTCTTGAGCTTCTCCAAGAGTTTTGATTTCATGTAGTAAACTCAGTCCCAAGACAAGGGTCAGGAAGACACACAGACAGTGCTACTTTCCTTGTATGGTGGACTGGTAATCACAGAGTTTTTGTCCTCCTTCCAGATGATGGCAATTGCTGCTGTCATTAGCACACTGTTGGCTGTTGTGGACGTGCAGGACAGTCAGGCCAAAATATAATCCTCACTGAAAAGCTCTTTCAAGTTTCCAAATACAGTTTCATCTAAACCAGTTTCTTAACTGGTGCTTTCCACACTACTGTTTCCTTCTCGAATATACAGATTTTTTCTGCTGTGGCATGCATGAGGATGTTGTACCTACTTCCTACTCAAAAAAGCAAACCCATCAGTAGATAAGAACCTCTTACTAGTGCTGAGAGGACAACAACAGTGTTTTCTCTCTGCTTTGCCTGTGGTAGCTGGCAGCAGTGCTCATATCAAGGCCTGGGCCAAAACAATAAACTCTGTTGTGCCATTTGAGTAACAGTGGTACAGCAATCTCTTCTCAGAGGGAAAAAAAGATGATGTGAAGAGTAAAATTTAAATTCTGAGCAGGATGATTTCTGTATGTCACCCTTAAATTGAACACAAGTATGGTTTTTATCCCTCTGTTCCTTAACTTCTGTTTTCAGTTTCTTTGCAGTGCCAGAAATTGGTGTGTTTATACCCTAGAGAGCCTTTAATTTGTTGAGGTTGTCTTATTAAGATTAAACAAGCACAGCTCCCTGAGGGAGGAACTCACGCTGATAACTAAACCAGATTAACCATTTTTCGCGGTGTTTCGATAGGCAGGCTGGCCTCAGGCACATCCACAGATTGCAGTGTTGATTTTGCAGGAGAGTGTTCTGCGTGGCTGTGTGCTGCAGTGTGTAATCAGGGCCGACTCCTGGTATGTGCCTCTGATCCCAAATCCCAGTGGGCTTTTGAATATTGTTCTGCATCACTTTTCTGTATTCAATACCTGCACTTCATTTCCTTAATGAGACCAACCTGCAAAATTAAGAGACGTTTCAGCTGTAGAATATCAAACTCATACTGCATATGAGCAACCAACTTCCCATCCTTGTTTGCCTTTGGCTCAAAGATTGCGTTTGTGATGGAGTGCATTTGTATTTTGTACTGTAACATCATATTGTAAACCCTTTATAACCTGGGAATGACAACCTGGCATCATGGGTGTTTGCTCTCTCTCAAACGAGTGAGACATGCTATAGCTGTCCATGTTTCACGTTGATAGACTTGGCTCTGGGTATGACGTAACACAACAGACATGCAAGGAGCTATTGCTTCCATCCAATAAGTAAGTTCAATCAGCAATCAGTACATACGCTTTGCTAACAGACATAAATATCTGACTATAAAATGAGTGTGAAATAATATATTTAATATAATTGCATAGAAAATTGTGATTTGAAAGAGTTTCTCCCTTGCACAGTTGTTCATTTGCACCTGTCTAATTGACTTATAAGACGTTAATTCTGTTAAAAAGGTATTTACATGCCTAACTGTATCTTTGCTGTCCATACTCTTCGTGTGTAAGAAGCCTGACAATTAAAGACAAGATTTATTCCACATGTTTGTAGAAGTCAGCCCACCGATGGCCGTTAATTTCCCTTGGCATCCTTATAAACCAATATGTTTCTGTTCTTTTATTTACAAAATAAACACTATATATTTACTTAATTATATGTGACTTCATAATTCCAGGTTTTGCTTTGGCCTACAGGGGCTCAGAGCCCTCAGGGTAGCTTTGCTCATTATTAGACGAGCGTTATATAGCTGTAGTTAGTGAATTATGCTTGAAGACGTGCATAACAAACAAATGCACGTCAGTTTCTATAATAAAGTGAAAAACACGTCTGTACAGTGGAAAATGTGGTTTTCCAAATGGAAAGCATTAAGTGCAGTTCAAAACTGATGACCTTTATTTGATATTTTATCCTTTCTTTGAACGAATGACGTCTGCATTCTAAAGAGGAAAATCATAAGAAACAGCATTCACAAAGAAGAGGGACAGTGATTGTTGCTGCTTTTAATATTTCTTTAATTTCAGTTAACGTTTGAAATTATTTTAAGGGCAGAAGTGATTCCCAGCAGGGCCTGGTCCCACCAGTGACCATATGCTCATGGACCAAACCCTGAGAGCACTCAGGCTTCTCAGCACATGGACGTGTTGGTCTCTCACCTCTCCATCTCCAGGCACTTTTCAACAAACCTCCTAAAGTCATCCTCCATCCGCAGCCCTCCTCTCAGCACAGGGCCTTGTTGCTGCCTAAACAAACATTTGTCCCCAGTGCTATTTTTATGTATGATTTTCTTTCGATTCCACCTTACGTGATTGTCTTTGGCAGCAGCTGTGTAACTGAAAATTTGGAAGTCTAAAATATGAAAAGCACAAGTTCTTCAGCCAAAGCTCCTGCACTGCAGAATTTGTTCCTGCATTTCCTATTACATATTTTAGAATGTAGTGCTGGCTGAAGGAAACAAATTATAATCCAATGGCTGTTGACAGAATTGGAAGATACATTGTATGCAGTCAGCTCTGTATCTGCACAACAGATTTAATTACATGGTAAAATTAATTTATGAAGTTTCATATTTATGCTTTGACTATTCATCACCTGGTTTCTGTATGCATTTTTTGGAGGGGTCTTTTTTGGTCTGGTCCAAGCACTGCTGAACTGCTCTAATTTGTTGGATATGTCACTGTGGTTGCAATGCTTTGCTGCTTTTTTCTTTTGCATTTTTATGCTCTGAAAGTAACATCGTTTTCTTTATCTTTTTTAAAGATAAAGACATTCCCTGCTGATACATCTAATCCTTTTTTCGATCCTTTTACAACAGTACCACAGTTTTCTGTAAGTAGAACATGCGACTAAAAATTGTGTATTTAACACAATTCCAACTGATTTTTTTAACAGTGTCAGAAACTTATGCGTTAAGGAGTCCTAAAAATAATTTAAAAAAAAGAGATAAATACCAAGTAGGTATTGGAGTGCAGATCAGTTAAATAGTCCCATTACGAATAATGAACTTGCTTGCATTCGGACATTGCTGCTTACTAGACAGAGGACTTAGAGCTAAAGGTTACCACTAATGCGGTTGGTCCCAAAATGTTGTTCAGTTCAGGACTGTAGAAGATACTTTCAAGGAGCAATAAGGGAATGGGAAGATTTAGTCCTCTGTCTAGCAATTGCATGGCCTCCTGCCTGAAACTGCCTGCTGTGCCATCACAGAGAGGGACCTGATTTTCATTGAATTAACATCTGAATTTTAAGGAAGAAATATAGTTAGTGTGTTGATGACTACTGTGGTAACCTTGCATAAAGTCCATGTTTACTTAATAATTTGAATCAAGTATTGAACTTAATTCTTGTTAACCTTTCACAGAAGTTGGGGTTGAGGGGTTTTGGTAAGGTATACTATATACAAACAGGGTACAGTTATTTGACAATTTTAAAAATAAGTCAAATCTAAGTCCTGCTTTAAGGGTAGAGGCATTCTGTAATAAGTGTGTCAAAATGATCTACTTTATAAGAAACACTCTCTGATTATAATTATAAACTACAGTAACTGACTTGCAGTTTTTAAATTACATTTGCAAAATAAAGCACTTCAGACTTTAACCTTAATTTTTACTAGTAGCAGCAATCTTATCTGGCATATAATCAGAGATAAGTAACTTCAATTACTGTTGGGACATGTGCAGTAACTGTCTGCATTTAATGATATAAAGAAAGAGGCTTTTCTGTCACAATATACCTGATCATGGGCTTTGATGTAAATGTTTTTCTCCGAATAGGTATTTTAAAGCCAGAGTTAGTTAGGCTCCCCAGGCTGTGTCAGTGCCGCTGTCGAGCTCTAATTAAATGTATCCAAAAATACATGGGAATTATGTCACAACTTTTCACTAGGTCAGACAAGTCCAGGTAGTACAGTTGTGATAAAAGCTAAACCCAAATTTCAGTGTTTGTGTCTTCCATGGTAGTAACCTTATATAAGCAAAAAGATACACCCACGATAGTTTTCCCACTAATTAGTAATGATTGACAGGAAACTATTTTTCTGCCTATTACAGTTATGATTACAGCAAAGTTTAGGAGGGCTATATAAAATACTTTTTCATCAGTGGGGAGATGGAACTTTAAAATATAAAGAGAAGCTACCCTGATATACTTACCCATAGAAATTTCCATCTTGCAGATAATGGCTGTTTCAAGGCACATTCAAATGTTAAGATTTTTGTTATGTTCTGTCGGGAGAGAAGAAGCAAAGTAAAATTCAAACTAATCTTTCTGAAATTCCCTTTTCTCCCCATAAAGTCCCATTTCCCTGGATAACATGGAGAGAAGAATCCAGACCACAAATACTTAAAACACCATTACAATAAAAATCTAATGGTGTGTGATCCATCATACAATTCCATATGTATTATGTACAAATATCTGTGGTAAATGAGCAGCTACCTAGAGGACTGCATAAAGGCGGGAAAACAATTAAGAAGGTTAATTGGACTTTGGTCCTTTGTTTCATGGTCTTCTGTTCCAGCCCAAAGAGACCTGCTGCTCTCCCCAGCAGCTTTTCAGTTCATCCTGATTCACGGGCTCTGCTTAGGGCTTGAAGCCATGAGCCACACCACAGGCAGGAGCTGTGAGGGAAAGGTCTAGATTAGTGCTAGGAATTGAAGGCAGATCTAACTTTTAATGTTTCCCAGTCACACACAGTCCAGCTGGTAACATTTTAACCTTTTTCTGTCTTTTGTTATTTTATTTTTTACTTTTTCTTTTCTGTGCTTTTCTTCCACTTTTTTGTTTGTTTGTTTGTTTTGGTTTGTTGGGATTTTTTGCTTGGAACAAAACATTGAAATGTGATCGAGGGGAAAAATGTTATGAACAGTTACATTGGGTAGGCTTTACTTTTTGCGTAGGGTTTCTAATTTGGTGGTGTATGTGCAGTTGTGTTGATTTGTCAGAGGAAAAATTAGAGAACTCGGTTGCCTGGAATGTTTAAAAATAAGTCTCATGCCGGGAACCCTTTTGAATTTCAGAGATTTCCATGGGAAATGGCAGGCTTGATGACCATATTCTCAGGCTGGTATGAGTCACATAGATTTAAATTAACAAAATTGTATCTGTTTAGACCAGTTAAATATTTGGCTCAAACATTCTGTGCAAGTAGATACATATAAAAAGATGCTTTGGATGTATACCATAAAACCATTATCCAGAGAAAACCCGGTTTGGCACTTGGGGCGAAGCTTCAGCAAGTGTAATTTGTCATTGCTCTGCTGATTTCAGGAAGGCTCGGAGAATTTATATCATCCTCACACAGTGGTGCCTCCTTCTCATGCTGTAAAGTAAGATATGGCAGTCCTGGGAGGACAGGGATCCTGTATGAGGAACACCAAATTTGATACCCTTGCAGCTTGTAAGGTTGAGCTTTAAAATTGAATATCAGGGAAGTTTGAACAGGTTTTATTAGCCAGTATTTGCACACATAACTGGCCAGGGTTGGAGGCCAAGTTTCTTTAGTTGGTTTTATAATTTCCATTTTACTAATTTTTTTTTTTTTTTAATAACGAGATTCCTTTTGCTTCAAAGGATGTTTTGGGACATATCAGATGTGTTTAAATCAAATGTGAAGAGAGGCATGTTAAAAAATGACAATAAACAAGCAAACCTAATACAGCCATTCTTCCTGGGCTCAAATAATTGTCCCACTGACTAAACTGATCTGTTTGTGTTTAGCATTGATCTTGTATGGTTTGTAGAATTTGGAAAATATTTAAGACACAATAAAAAAAAAACCCAATTGATATTCAAATAGCTGCTTCCTTATGATGGTGACTTTTCTTCTTTCCTGCCTTAAAGTCTGAACCAAGTTCAGAAGAAAAAGTTGTCGAGAAAAAAATGCAGCTGATACCAGAAGGGGAGCATATCCTAATGGTCCTGAAACACTGGCCACTGACAAACTGCAGTTGCTCTGAGCTCTTCCCAGGTCAGGGTCATACATGCACCACAGGCACTAGTCACTGTGGTTTGGCATGAGAAATAGTCCATGCCAAAAAGCAAGACAGGTCTGATTTATTTTGAGGGATCCTCCCTCTCCAGTTGTGTGGGGTGGTCCAGTCTTCGCTGCAGTCCGGCAGCACTGATACGCCTCACCTGAAAGACAAGAGATGGCTGCCTGCTGTTTGTCTTAAACCAGCACTCCCAGTATTGCTGTAACCTCTCCTGTCACTAGATACCGCACGACTGTTTTTCTCGAGGCATGTTCCAGTTAGCAAATGTGGGAAAGGGATGGACACTTTGAAATTCAGACTCCTACAAGCCTGGATTCCTGGCTGTTACAAAACACAGAGTAGTCAGAGGACCCACCAGCAAATTGTAGAGGATTTCTGAAGAACAGCTCAGAAATCTCATATGGTCAGCATTCTGCATTATTTTTAGGTAAAACAGAATAATGATAAGTGGCATTCTCCAAACTGATTATGTCTTTTATCCAAATGCTGCCAGTCCTGTACGTGGAGTTACATCTCAATTAGTGCATGTTGCCACCAGGCTTGTCCCCCAGGCACGGCTCTGATGTAGCCGTCAAAGGAGGTGGCTGCTCAGCATCTACGGAGGTTGCACTGAGCAGCTATAGGTACAGCTTCCCATTTGTTCTTGTTATTAATTGCTGTTACTGAGTGTTTGGCAATGAATTGGACGGTGAAAGGTAGCAAGAGCAATAAAAGCTAATCTACCCTTTTTTCCTTCCTGTTTCTGTATACATTTTTTTTGTAGGCAGAATTTACAGACAGCAAATTACAATGCTGTGCGGTGCAGTCGTCTCCTAAGATAACGCTGGTAACTCCATCACCTGTGCTGAGGTCTTTGGCAGAGACTATACCAACTCCAACGGTCCAGACCATATATACATCGCATAAACCGATTTCGCTGGCAGACAGGTACTGTCTAGTTCTTTCACAGAAATACCATGGTGCTCACTGCATGAAAGGAATCACCTTGATTTCTCTTCTTCTATAATTACCATAAAGTGTCATTTCCTCTGATACCAAAAGGTTTCCAGTTGCTGATGGAAACCTACTTCAGAGTAGTGGGGTTATGTAAAGAAATATCTGTAACTCGTATCTACTGTGGAAAGAGCCTACCTTCATTAGCTGCTGCAGCCAGCAGCATAGCATTTCTGTGGAGAAACCTGGAGAGAAAGGATTGTGCAGATTTTGCTCAGGCAATCATCTTGTCTGAAGCACAAATGTTTTCTTTTAATAATTGCTGTTGCAATTTGCTTTTTTAAAATTAAATGTCCTTGGGGGAAAGCTGAGGTTGAGAAATGTAGAAATGTCTACTCTTCTAAATGAAAACCAGGCATTGGTTTTCTTTCATTTTCCTTTTTTTTTTTTTAGTAAATCAAGCTACAGTGGTCTTTCTTGTAGTTTCTCAGAGAAGCAACAAGCCATCCCATTTTTCATAGGCAGCCTGCTTTCAGTTTTCTATTCTTTCATCCTACCAGTTTTGCATGCTGGCTTCTTATTCTAGAATTTAATCAAAGTTGAATTTTCCAAGCTGATAATTTACTAAATACATATGTAAGAGTGGATATACTCAATACTCCTGGAGCACAAAAATTCCTAGGCTTATGTTGATGAGAAAAGTATTTCTTTGGCATGACAATAAATGAGCCTTTTTTATTTTGGGATTTGCAGTCAATTCCCATTTGTTAATTTTTTTTTTTTTGCAGTTGTTGGTCTAATTGCATCTGCACACTTGCTCAACATTGCTAACTCATCTAAAAATTTATCGTTCCAGTGAAAATGTAATTCTGAAGCTGCAGTGCTGAACTCACCTTCTGTAGGATGTCTCAAGCACAAGTGGGGGATTCCACCCCTGCTTGTCCATGAATGGGTTGTAAGGTTTCTGCACTGCAATTTAAATCTCAAAACTGTTTCACAAGCATGAGATACTTAACTCTCAGACCAACACAGTAAACGGGGGATTTTTTTTCCACACACTATTTATTAATAAATGGAATCACTAACTCAGGGCAATTCCAGTCTGGCAGAACCTGCAGGCTCTGGATTGATTTGATGTGTGAGAGCAAGGGCTTCAGGCTCTGCTTCCCACACCCTGATGTGTGCAGGACTGTAGTAAATTCAACCTATACAGATGTCCCCCAATACCAGACCATGCTGAGGAGCAGAAGGCTGTAACACCAGGGGCTTTTGTGATGGCATTTACTGTAGCTGTTTCATTTCTAGAATCCCAGTCCAGCTTCCTTTGAAATCAGTAGCCTTTTACAGGGGCAAGATTAAATCCTAAACTATTTTGCCATGTAGGTCTTTTAATGTCCTTTTCTTGCTTCTGTTTGCTCTTCAGAAATATCAGGCGGTACTTGTTTTTGAATCAGCCATCAGTTATCAGCCTTTTCACTGAATCAAGTCTGACCTTTTTTCCCCTCCTTTGGTATTTTGAAAATGTTAATTATTTTAAATTGAAATCTGAGACTTATTGTTGTTCCCATAATTGGCTGTTTGTGCATTAATTACACAGTGCTGAGACTCTGAGGCGTGAACTTGAGAGAGAGAAAATGATGAAAAGACTCTTGATGACAGAACTATGAAATTCACACTTCCGTCGGAGAATGGATTGGGGCCTTTCATGTGCCTTCTGTCTGTTTACATTCCTCTGCTTCTGTGTACTCAACATAATGCATCGGGAAAATGTGTGATGTTCCTGGCTTGCCTGGATTCACCACGGTTAGTTAGAATTAAGTATAAGCTAGACTTTAACTTGAAGGAGTTCCTTTATTCATTTGCTGCTGGGAAATAAACCTTCAATCCAGTATCTCTCCTGTGATTTTATACTATTAACACAATTAATTTCAGGTTTGGTTTTGGTAAATCTAGGGCAAAAAGGATCAGCAAGGAGCATACTGATTTCTATTGGGAAACACTGTTCTGTACATATGTTAATAAGTGCACAGAAATTAATGTTATGCAGAATATTTTGATAGTAACATAGAAAATATGTCATTTTGTACAACTGAAAATTGCAATGAGCTACTGCTATTTGTTAAAGAACCATTTTTAAAGCAGAAGAATGATTATTACATCCTAACCCCAGGACTGTTAGTCTCCACCGGAAAATAAATGGCTGTCTTATTAAATTCCTAACCTTTACCTTCACTCAGAGATATAAATAGCTGCAAGGGGGAAAGACACCCCACCGTACAGGTATACGCACCCAACACTCCCTATAGTTTATCATCTTGACCTAAACCTTCAACTAAATCTTACTGTATTTCCTTTACTGAAAAAAATCAGTTGTTTAAAGTGATTTGCTACTGACTTTATAGCTTGATACTGACTTTTTTAAACTAAGTGAGAAGTTTTACCTTCTCCAGGTTGCCTAGGCATTAGGGCTTGCCCATACTCAGCTTCTGCCCCAGCACTGAAGGTTGCGGAGCCTCAGCGGTGCAGATGCAGCTCATGCAGGAAGGATTTTTGCCTTCCTGTGTAGATAAACCACCTTCCTGACTGACATGAGTTGATTGATCACTTTAAAGAATAATAACAATGATAGTTTATGGTATAGCTGTGTCTATACCCGTTTTTTCGTTCTACTGATCAGCACGCGTGTACTGGCAAACAGTACTGTGGAGGGTTCTCCTGGTTATATGTCCTGTTCACCTCCAGCACGCAAGCAGCCTCTACATTCCGTGGAGCTATCTCAGGCATCAGGTGGGGTGGGGGTTCAGCGCTAGCAGAACTGTAGCCCCAGGAAGGGTGTTTATGGTATACAGGTAATGCTACCAACTATCTCCTAGGAAAACAAGAAAGAAGTTCTCCATTTCCCCCTGTTCAGTAGTGCAGGGTCATCTAGAAAGCTACCAACACCTGACTGTCAGCTATAAGGCACTCTTCCAACAGGAAACTTTTTGTGCGTTTTGTATGGCTGAAGATGTATATTTTTCTGTTACTCTGTATGCTATGTTCTCTTCTTTGTATTAAGATAAAAGATTGCCCTTAATTTGATGCTGATTATGATGGCTTTATCTCAGTTTAAGCAGTTTGGTTGTGTGGAGGTTGGGAAGTGATTGCTGTGAGACTGGGTTTCCTTCAGTTACCTTGTGCTCTTTTTCTGAAATGAGAATTCTTGAGAGTGTCTCAAGACTGTGGATTGCAATGTGGCAGTCTAAAATGACTTGTCTATTTTATAGTTACTGGGACAAGAAATTGGTATTAGGCTCCCCAGTTTAATCCACCAAACCCAAACCTTTCTGCTTTCCAAAAAATGGGGCAAAATAAACAGCACAACTGTTAGGTAGAAACTCACAATACATAATGTAATGAAGTAGCTCAGCATGCGCAATGGGCAGAAGGAGCCATAGAAACACACGTGGACTGCAGATTTTGTAGTGCTCGGGTGACACTGCTGGCAACTTGTACCCTGTCCACCTTCTGGTTACAGTGCCAGGACACTTTTGTTCCTTATGTTTTAATGTACTGCTCCATCCATCCAAGGTTATTAAAAATGGATTAGGAACATTAAATCCCTGTGAAAAAATCTGAAAGGAGGGGAAAATGCAACAGACACAACAGGCTGCAAAATGACTCTTTTCTTACCACGTCCCAGAAGGTGGAGGGAGAAGCAGCAGCACGTTTTGTCTGCACCCAAGTAAAAGTGAGCATTGTGAAGAACAAGTAAAAGAAAATTGTAATTAAAGCTGATGTGTTGAGAGAGGAAAGAAAACTATCGTTGAGAATGGCACAGCACTGGCTCTGGCTGAATCTGGTCTTCTGCCTGCTGTTAGGCAACGCCCAGCTGTGTGTGACTTCACAAAGTCATTGTCAAGGAAAAACAGAAAAAACAGATCTGAATACACATTTCAGTCGTACTGATTGCTATGGAGTGGACTTTGGGAACCCCGCAATACGCTTTCAGGTTTGGAGGCAAACAGATCCAATTACCGCATTAGGGCAGTCTGGTCACATAAGCAAAAGCCTTTAGCAAAACTCAATGCCTGACTCAGACAAGCCCATCGGATGTTCTGTCTCGTAAAGAGGCTATTAGTTTATTATTTTCAATGCAACGTTTTGCTCCCGTTGTATAGAAATTCTTCAGCTGAAATAGTTGGAACCAGAAAATGAGAAATGTGAACCAAGGTTACTTTCCAGTGGCCAAGTCTGTATAGCTGAGGCATGCTCTGGCGTAGCTGAGAAAGAGCAGAGACTCCTCCCTCCTTGGTTCCCACCAGAACAGGGAAAGGCTCACAGGGCCACTTAGTTCGTGTGGGATGTTTTCCACGGAACAACCCCAAGTACGTTGCCTTGTCTTGTTTTAGTGTCTTATCCACTGGCTGCCACCGTTTCCTGTTCCGCAGTCTAATAGAGCTTTATTAAAACTGTTTTACTGATATCACACTAAACTTTTAACTGCGGAATGTCATCACCTTGTTCTTTCTTACTATGTATCTTCTTCAGCCGCGCTTAAGCGTCTCAGTTTTCACATCCTCTGAATAAACAACCCTGCCTCACTTCTGGTTGGGAATTACAGTGTTAGGACACCTGTTACCCAAAACTACTGTAAACAAGACAATGTCCAGCATGAACATATGCTGGGGGGCAGATAGTCTAGATGTGCCCCTAGACTTTAACATTACAGGTGTTAAAGGATACTCTGCCCGAGGGTATGTCCATATATTATAGTGCAGAAGTATCTGAGCTAGCTTTAATGAGCTTGCATATGTAGTTGTGGCAGCATGAAGCCCAGCACAGGCTATCATTATCATGTACATTGACACGTGTAAAGATAACGCATTTGAACAGCAGCCTTCTGAAGCATGGTCTCCAAAGTTGGTGACAGGAAAGGGTGGCTGAAAAGAATGTGTCTCTTCAGCTCTCCTGGGAAAGGGTTCATCTCACCTAATAACCACATGCCCAGCTCTCACTTGATGAGAGATCAAAGGAACTGCCTTCCAGAGGTGCCTCTGACTTAAATGTCTAGCTTTATATTCCTTAAAGTTAAGCGAGATGAATCCTGCTCTCTGTCCCTCTGGTTTAGTCTACATTGCAAACCCTTGCCAACATGGCTACATCATCCAGGGGTGCTTTGAGGTATTTGTGATCGACGTAGTTCTGCCAGCAAAAGCCTTGCGTGTTAGGTGTAAATATACTCCCAGAAACATCTTGTTGTCAGAACAGCCTTTATTCCTTATGGGGAGAACAGAGAGTTGGGGTAACTTACAATGGCATAAACACAGAGGCTTCGTTGTAGTTATGCCCAGTCTGGGAGTAGCTGGTTGATGAAACCTCTGGCTATAGCCACTCTGGCAAACTGGCAAAACCTACCAGGGGTGGCCCTGCCTTTTCACAGTGCCCCGAGTGGTGCTCTGACCTGGTCAGCAGATCCCAGTGAAGTCTGTAAGCAGCAGAATGCAATGTTGTCATGTTTGGGTGATTCCAGCAAAATTTATTGGCCATTTAAATAGCTATGCAAGGAGTTAAATATTTTCTCATATTGCAGTCTCTTACGAAAGAGATCGTGCTTTGTTTTTGTGTGGTTCAGCTGTTTTCACTATTTTGTTTTAAAAGGAATAACCAGGTTTTCTTTAGAAATGTTCTTTGAGATCTCCCATCTCTATCAGACCCACAGTGTGTGCAGATTTTTCATGTTTCAAACATACTTAGACCCTGAAAGTGCAATGTTTGAAAATTAACTCCTCCGAAGTTTCAGTTTGTGGCTTCACAACTCTCTTGCAACAGGATGCCTGCGTGCCCATTTGAAACAGAGCTGGCAATGGAGGGAAATGTTTCACTGGAGGCAGAATCATGTTTCGTTTGAACTGTTTACAAATATCCTTTGTTTTTCTTTGTTTTTCTTTTTTTTTTATGAATACATTTCTGGTTCATTGGCTACAAAAACCTACTCGTAATTATGCAATGGAATATTGTTATATTGTTTCTTTCTTTTTTTTCTTTTTCTTTTTTTTTTTTTTTTGTTTTTGTTTTTGTTTTTAATGTCCTGATGTTCAAGGAGTTTGCAATAAATATACTGAGGCTGATCTGTAATTGCATGTAAGATCAACCTCACAACTGTGTTTTGTAAAGTTAAGTGCCGTAAAAGAACCTGTAGATGACATGGAGAAGGAGGAAAGGGAGAAAATAAGTGGAGGAGAAGGCTTCTTTGGCAGCTGCAGCTTTGACTGGTGGGTAGCAGCTTTAAAGTAAGATTGCTCACACCATTTTGTTTCATCTGAGTAGCAGCGTGTATCATCAGTGTATGATGGCATTTTGTTGAAAACATGCCTAGAGAGAAACTTTTACGGCTCAGCTGTTTACCTGTTCCTGTATTCATGCCTGCAATAAATGAAATGAAAAATAAATCACAGAGTCTGAGCAATTTGTAGTCAAGTCAGACGTTTAGGAGGCATAGGGCACTATGCCACGTGAAGGAAATATTAGGTTGTTAATAAAGTGGATCCATCTTCATAAAAGAAATACAACCTAAGGAAAAAAAAGAGAAATTCTTAAAAAAAATCCGGAAGGTTTTTTTTTACTTATAGGGTAGTGATCAATGGCTCAAAGTCCAGACAGAGAGCAGTGACAAGTGGTGTCCCTCAGGGGTCCATACTGGGGCCTGTCTTGTTTAACATTTTTATCAATGACATAG
>JAAGNO010003263.1:0-23299 GCA_033439905.1 Ceryle rudis | reverse complement strand
TGCTCTCAGCAGGGGGCTTGGACGAGATGACCTCTAGAGGTCCCTTCCAACCCAGACATTTCTATGTTTCTATGTTTCTGTGTTTATAGACCAGCATTGTAGGGTGCCAGTCATCTCTTGTGTCATCAGCTGCGGCACACTTTGCTGAATATCAGAGCTGGAAAACACTTGCAGGACCAAGGCAGAGAAACTTGAAATATGACACACTGCTGGTCTTTCAGCTGAGGCTCGAAAGCTGGTGAAAAGCACTACTGGAGTGAGGGATGGGCAGAAATCTTGCATCTGACACAGGGCTGAGACCCCACGTTATTAAACTGTTTCATGAAGGAAAATCAATAAAAAACCCCAAACAAACAAAGCCTGTTCATTGTAAATATTTTTTGTTTTAACACAATTAAAACATTTCACTCAGATTTTTGCCCTTGATTTTGCCATTGGTTAAATATCTAAACAATATGTTCCTTCAGAATGAAACATTTCCATTTTCTTTTGTTGAAATCAGGACGTTTTTGACATTAGCTTTCTCAGTGCATTTATGAAATGAAATCCCAGCTATGTTCACCCCATTTTCTGAGGCTGCCAAAACTCTGTATTCAGAAGGAATATGATCCCATCTCAATTTCTCCAACTGGGTATTCATCTATTTTTAATCTGTGTGCAGACAAAGCAGGGGGAGCAACAGATCAACGTTCTTCCATCAGTACTCAATTTATACCAAGAAAATTGATTAGGTAGCCAGCAAACCTAGTGAATTAATTCCCCTTAATGCATGTCTTTGCTAAAGAAAGAGTGTTCTGGGTGTAGGGAAATAAGCTGTGTGCTAAAAAGCTGGCAAAGACTCTTGTAACTTGGCTGCTACTGAGAAGTGTGAGGACTTCAGGGGTGTAAATCTGAACAATTTTTTGGTCCATCATGGGAGATGACTGATCTATGGGATTGGGTGCAATGTCACTGAGATAAATTCTGTTTCTCAGAGGACATGCTTTCTAGAGCAGAAAAGAGACACTGTGTGCAGACACTCTTAACTCGGGGCAGGGGGGGAATATGAGGCAATAGTTACCAGACTGGCTGTGTTGCACAAATCCTGCTACAGGTGAAGCAGGTGCAGATTGCAGGCTGATGGAACAAATCCCAGCCCCCATGAAAGGCAACGGCCGTGCTGTTACCAACCACGGTGAAGACTTTGGGGCTTGGCTGCACTTGAATCCACATGCTCAAGTGCACCTTGCCTTAAAAGACGACCCTACAGCAAACCCAGTGCCAGGGAGGAGATGCCAGGGAATGAGGGAAGTAAAAGATAAACGATTGCCCTCTCCCAGACACCCCACAGCAGGTTCACGGGAGCATCCCCAGCTCTTGGTGTCAGATGGGGAGAGCCGCCTTGCCCTTTTTATGCAAAAGAGCTTAACTGTGTCATCAGATGTGTTTGACAACTCCTACCATTGCAGATGTGTCACATGTGCTGCCAGTAGCAGGCATCATGTGTGAGATGTCTTCTCGACAGGTTTTAGAGTCTGCAGTGGTCGAGGAGAAGGGATGAAAATGATGGGGAGAAAGAGAGCAGCAAACAATCCGCACCATCGCCACCTGCATGGGGGACCTATGTGTTTTACCACTGCCTAAAACAATATGCAATTGCTACTAATTATATGGGGGTTTAATATTTCTACAGAGTGTGTGATGCAAATGACCGCACAGCTCTGCCATCAGGGAATCTGGTACAGCAGTGAGGCATAAAAGCCACATGGATCTTTACGGTTTCATGCACTGATTATTCAGCTCTTCAACCAAAGAGATGCCCTTCTGCATTGTTCTTCCTCTGCCTTTTGTTAGCAAATTCTTTTAAAAATCCAAGGAAAACAGAGCACAAACTCTTTTCTTTAAAGGTATTTCATCAGTGATGCTCAGCATCGCAGGACCCCGGTGATGTGAAGAACTTAAGCATCTTTTTTTAAAAATTACTTGCCTTGTTGCTTTTGAAAACAACTTTTCTGGGCTAACTGCCCCCTGCTCTGCTCTGGCTGCTTGCCCCCTCCAGCAGTGCCAGGCTTGGCTAGGGCACAGGGTGGCTTGGCAGGAGGAGACAAGGGCTAGTTTTTTTGATCAGGGGATGGACAGCCAACAACCCCCAGCACTTCCTGCCCTCCTGTGGTACCCTTCTTCCTGTTGCCGACACAGCTGCGGTGTCCTCCAAGGTGGGACCTGTGCTGCCTGCTGGGATGATCTGAGGCTGGTGGGGCTGAGAGCTGTGGTGCTTGGACACGTAAAAGGCATGCATAGGAGCTGGGGCTCTGGAGATTTTGGAGGCTGCCTTGCTCCCAGGTTGTGCAGGCATGAGGACATGCATGAGACTGTGAGGAGGGAGGTCAGTGTGAACTGCCTCTACCCGGGTATGGGAAATTAAGGATTTGATGACAGGGGCATCACTGTGGGACTGGTCACTCTTCCCTCCTGGAAAGGATTTTCATATCTATGCCCTCCACAGCTGACTAAACACCACAGAGCTGGTCTTTGCTCAAGGAACAGAGTGAGAGCTGCGGCAGAGTTGCAGTCAGTGCCTTTGACAACACTGAGCAAGACCAGCAGCACCCTCATCACCCTGGCTCATGGCTCATTTGAGGCCACAGGGGGATGACAGCCCCCAAGAAGCACGGCTGCCAAGACTGCTGACATGTAAAGATGAGGAGGGGGAGTGCTGAAACTGACTTAGCTTTGCAGCCCAAGAGTGTTCCCGTTTTGTATTTCCAGCATTAACAAGGCAAGGCTTAGTGTGAGTTTTGGCCAGCTTGGCAACTTGCCCTGGTTATCGCAAGCCAGCAGGAGGGGAAGGTATGTCCTCAAACCACCTGCTTCCTTAGTCCCTTCATCTCTCTCTATACCATGCTGCTAATGCTCCTTCCTGCTCAGCTCAACACTCACACACTGACTGGTTCACGGACACCTACTTCTTTCATCCCCATGAGCATCCCTTCCCTCCCACACCAACACCTCTGGCTTTTTTTACTTTACAAATGAAAATCTTTTGGATTTCTGAAGGCCTTTCCCAGCCTTTGTTTTCCCTGACCCTCAGTAGGTGGTCTTCCATCCACACTTGTCTTTCACCCATCCCCTGTGTCTCACCCATCTCTTTATCTTCCCTCTGTCCCACCGCTGGACAGCTCTGCCCAGATCACAGTTTCCTCCTTCTCCCTGGATGGCTCAGCCCACTGCCTGCTCATTGCTATCAAGCCTCCAGTCTTCCCTGGGAGCAGCATCTGACAGACATTACAACACAAGTGGTTTTGTTGTCAGCAAGAAAACCCCCATGATGACTTCTCATTAGGGAGCAGCTGCCTGCCACAGTTGCTGGACCTCTCCTCAAGTCCAGCCTAAATACCTGTGGGTGCAGCACTCAGCCTTGGTGGTGCTCCTACCTATTCCAGGGCACCAAAGACTGGAAGGGCACAGAGGAGTGTTTTTAAAGGTGGGAGGGATTAGCAGATGCACTACCCTTAAAATGAGTGCTTTTGCTCTCACATTTTGGAGTGTTAGCCTCCATTTTAACAACAAGGCATTAGTGAATGGAGGCAACCTGAAGAAACATGACCAAAGATACCCTTGTCTTCCTTCCTCTTGCTTCAGGTAGTGTGTTTCAGCAACCTCCCTCTCCTCCCACAGGGTAGCCATGGCTATCCTTCTATCCCCTCTACAGACATACGAGCTCTTCAGCTACACTGATTCATATTGCTGTGCCAAAATTTAAACCGTGGAAAGAGATGGGGTGGATGAGGGAGAGGTTTCATCTCTTCATAAAGCCAAATGCCAATTCATTAATCCCCTTCAGGTGCTCTAATGTAAGTGCTTTCTTCCCAAAGCTGGAATTAATCTTGCTACATCTTACGTGGTAATAAATCATGAGGGCAGCCCAAGTTAGGTGTTCTTCTTTCTCTTCCCCCCCGCCCCCTTTTTTTGTTTTCTTTCTTTTTTTTTTTATCTTTTTTGTTTGTTTGTTTGGTTTTGTTTGTTTTTTGTTGTTGTTGTTTTGTTTTGTTTTGTTTTGATTTTTTGGTTTGGTTTGGTTTGGTTTTTTTTTAGGTTCACAACCTCTTACCTGACAAACCCAAATGACTGCTCTGGCAATGAAATCAATAACAAACTTCTGTGTTTGCCCACTTGGTCTCACGGGAGAAACAAACCACTGAGTCTTAGTGACACTCTTTTAATTGTTTTGGGTTTTTTTCCCTTTGTCTGCATATGGACTATGAAAAACAAAAGAAAACAAACCCAGGCCTGATAGAGCAGCATCTAACAAACCAGAACTGTTAAATAGCTTCCTGGAGGGGGGTGGGGAGGGGGAAATCCTTCTTCTAACAGTCAGAAGGACGTTTCCAAGCAATGTGCACTTTTTCTCCACTTGTGGGATTTCCATCTGTCATCCTGCCCCAGCAACATTGTTCACTCTCTGAAAAAGCTGCATTAGCACAGTGACTGCGGGTCCTGTGTCCCATCCACACATGAGCTGTCCCCCTGGCTGCTGCTTCTTCATCACCTGCCCAGCTCAGCAGGCTCAGCAGAGTCAGACGTACAAGTAAGTTGTTGCCTTCAGCACATCTGATGGATCCCATTGTAAGACCCTGGGGAGCTCAGTGTGAATTTGGCAGAGCAGAGCATGCCTTGGTAGGTCTCAGCAGCCTCCTAAGCTGTGTGCCTTACCTATGAATCAAGTGGCAAAAGCTCTAGTCTCCACTTTCTAGGGACACCCTGCTCCTAAAAGAAATCTTTCTGCAACACTAAGATGGCCCAGTTGATCTCCCAAGGCCACCTCTGCTAACTGTAAGCCACCGTCCCCACTGGCTTGTTGACCCCTGTTTGCAGAGTCCTTGGCTGCATGGCACTCACTACTTGAACAAAGCCCTTGCAGGACAGCTTTGCTTGCTTGAAAACCCTCCTAAGGACACTGCCCCAGCCCCAGAGTTGGTTTAGGACGTGCAGGACTCGCCCCCTGAAGCTGTGGGCAAGCTGCCTAAGGGCAGCTCCTATCTCCCAGAACAGCTCTCAGGAATCCTGTTCTGGTGCTGCTTTCTACAGTCAGGAGAGCCTGGCAGAGCTCTGGATCTCCTTTGGCGGGTCTAGTCCTAAAGTCCAATTAGTATTGTTTATGCTCATATTGTAACTAAAAGGAAAAAAATAAAATGATGCTTCTGTAGAAGAGTGTGACGAGATAAATGTAATTACAATAAATGCAATGTATTGAAAGATACTGTCATTTAATTAAAAGTGTATGAATGATGCGTCTCCTCCACAGCCTGTAATTGTATCGACTCGAGCAGTAGCTGAGTACATCCAGCTCTAGCTATCACATGAAGTACATGGCTGTTTCATTTCTCACTCACAGACCTAACACCACTGGCTGAATTTTCACTAGGAGTAAACAAGGCCATATGAGGTGTTTGCTTGGAGGTACCTTTGCTTTTCTGTGCTTTTGGGCACCTGACAAATGATGCAAATCTCATCCCACCAGCATCACCATCAGGATTGTGGAGACTGCCTTCTGGGCAACTTGTACAGTATCAGACTTAAAAATCATGCTGTTTAGTGGCTCAGAGTTGCTAGGAAGCAAAGCAGCAGGCAGGCTACAAATACTTGCCCGCCATGGGGCCATGCAGGTGGTAGCTTCCTGCAGTTTGGGGGCCTAAAGCCTCATGTGAGGCCCACAGGCTGGCTGAGGACTGCAGGAGTCTGGCAGAGACATGACAGGAGGACAGGACTTGGTGGTAAAAAGGTTCCAGCACCTGCAGCTCCCCAGAGCATCCCAGGGCCAGCACTGTGGCCCCCACCCAAGGGGCCTAATGTCACCATCAGAGTCCTGAGGTTCAGCTCAGTTTTCAGCACACTCACTGTGGGACATTTTATTAATAGGGAATAATATCTTTTAATAAAAGCTTTGCTGTCCCTCTGGGCAAACAGAAACCCTTCCCTGTCAAGGCAGACTGTTGCTTTCTGCGGCAGTGCTGAGCCCATGCCAGCAGATTGCACCCAGGGCCACGTCATCGATCTTCTGCTGAAGGCTGCTTCCTTCTCATGGCTCCGTTTACCAGCTGTGGTCGAGCAAACTCCCATGAGAGAAAACTGATCCCATTGGTGTTTGTAGGAAATTTAAACTGTCCATTATGAACTTAAACCAGGAAGTGCAATGATTTAAGGGGGGAGAGAGATTCCTCTCCCTAATCACGTAATAGAGGCCCGTACATCTTGTTAGAGCTGTCAATAAATCACACCTTGTTATTGACCAGATGTGCAACTTCATGAAAATCCAAATCCAAATGTTCAGCTCTAGCGAATTTACTGTTGATTTCTTCCTCATTCCTGTGCCTTATGGACAAGATTTTTTTTTTTTTTTTTTTTTTAAATGCTTATACAAACTCTTCCTGTTTCTTCTAGGTAAACTTTGGCTTGGGTTCAGCAAGGCACTTACACATGCCCAGCATCAAGATGGGCCTGGTCTCTGCAGCCTCCCTCCAAAATAGCCAGGGTAATTCAAACATCTGCAGCAGAAGCACTCTCCTGTGCTGCATGCTCTGCCAAGGCTTTAAAGTGTGAGCTATTCTTACCAGGAACATATTATAAGTCATTCTCAGCTGTTTTCCTGCATGTTTTTTTACTGATGGTGAGATTTATACATAACAAAGGTGAGACGCTGCAGCCTGCTCTGAGAAAGTCAGAGGAGTTATTTTCTTCTCTGTACCTGTCATGGTCAGGTTTGGATAAATCCTTGGGCTGAGCCTCACCTGTTCAGCTTGTATGGACTCAGGACATACACAGAACTGATCTGCTGTGCAGGGGTGGAGGATGCAGGGATGCAGGGCAGAAGTCCTGGGCATGAGGGTTAGTCAGGCACTATGCAGAGGGACAGCTTGACTAGGAAGTTAAAGGAAAAGAGTCTGATGCTGTGGACAAGTCTGGAGGTGGAGGGTTGGCTTGGGGAATTGGATGTCTCGAAGGACCCAGGTTCAGGAGACGAGCTAAAAGCAGCTAAAGGGATCCCCAGAAGGGATATTTTTCCACTTTGACCTTTTTCTAGCATGTGCACCCCATTCCCTGAGCTCTAAAGTGTGCACACAACATAAAGCACTGCTTTATGTCATCAACTGTCTTTTTAGAGGATGTTCCTCCAAACAGTTGGTCTGAACCCCCAGTTAGAGAACTAGAGATGTTCTCCTTGGCCAGCAGAGAAGTAGGCAGTGGCACAAGTGCCCAGTTCATATCCCTGCCACATGCGCTGTGGAGCACAGCACAGGCAGTGCAGGGGTCTTGGGGCCTCTGGGAAAGCACAGGGGAGATCTTAACCAGCCTCCCATTTCTCTCAAGTGGGGGAGAGGAAAGGAGCAGGAAAGAGAGTTGCATCAAAGTCGGCATGGGCAGCTGCAAACTTTGCTTCTTAGGTGATTTTTATTTGTCCATACAAATAAATGAGCCCAGCATGCTGCGTTAACTTGCGGGATTTTTTCTTTTATTATTGATTAATATAATACTTGTGTGTGTTGGCAACTGGAAATGGACTTGAGAACAGGAGAAATTCTTCTCCAGGCCTTTTTCTGCTTTTGGCAAAAGAAATAACTTTAGACAATGGGATTTAATCTGAAGTGTCTGTATGGAAATGGGATCACTACAGAAAGATGACCAATGGACATATAAATGTCAACTAGATATTGAACCCAAAGAAGTGCGAGCTCCCAAAGAAAGAGGGGTGTAGATAAATCTAAAGAAAATCCTTTCAGTGGGAAGACATTGAGAAAATGTAGCGACTGCCTCACAACAGCGCAGCTGTGGCCCAGTCTGGAGCAACTGGACTGCCACCACAGGAGATGATGTCTAAAGAGCTAACCTTGAAAAATCCTGGTTTACCAGCACCATGAATTTGTCTTGAAGTTGTGAAAATGTGAAAACTGCAGTTGGCTAACAGAATTTCTATTGCATAAAATACCAGTGACATATAAAGAAGAGCATGATGGTTTAGTCCTTGTTGTCTGGAGATAGCTCAGCTGAAGAGAGTCCAGATGTAGCCCCAGCAGGAGATGCATAAGCAGGGTGCATCGGTGTTGGGGATCCTTCCAAAGGCAAAGGCTGGTGTTTAACATGGGATCACTCACAAAACAGGCTGAAAGTCACAGTCAGAGAAGCCCTGCTGAAAGGATTTCCCTTGCTTTGAGCTCTTGAGAGGCTCACCGCTGAAAACCACTGTGAAATGGACAGAAACTGTTGGTAGCAGTTATGTCCTGGCAGAGCTCCCTCAGCTGAAGGGCTCCAGAGAGTTGGACACCGACATAAATCCCTTTCCTGTGGGCACAAGATACACCCTGCAGTCATCAGGCTTGTTCAGGGGCTGAGCGGAATAGTAGCGTTGACCCTACCTTGAAGAAACCTCACCATGCAAAAGTGAAAGAGCTCTCACTTCTCCTGAGAAAAGACTTGTCGGTTGGCACTCTCTAGGGAAGATCATATCACATCACAACCAGTGTGTTTCAAAAATACTTAAAGGGGGATACCAGTAGAAAAAAAACCCAAACCCTAGGAAATAAATGGGCAGAATTAGGATAACTCTTCACACATGCGTAAATGCCCATGTCCCCCCACACCTGGGAAGAAATCTACACAATACCAACTAAGTGTATTTGCTTTGGTGGCTTTCCAAACTCACTGAAAAAGTCTTTATCCACAGTCATACCTGTATTCTCTAATCTATGGAGTTAATTTCTGTCCCAAGGGATTACCCTCAGCCTGCTCTGTTTTGTACTTCACAGAGGCAGCAGGTGATGCTTTGCTGGTGTTTTTAAACTTCATCAAAGTTTTCCACACAACAGCTCTGTCTCATGCAGGGTAAACATGCAAGAGAATAGAGCCCTTTTGGAGGCAGAGCTATCTGCTCCTTGTGAAAGCCAGCAAGGTGTGGCTGTTCACCAGTCCTGCTGAGGAGGGTTTACAATTTGCTTTTCTACAGAGCTACCATGGTCTGTAAAAGCAAAGCCAAAGGCAGAAACACAACAGTAGAAAAGGCAGCCAGGAGACCTCAGGGACAAACAGTGATAAATTCTCCCTTGAGGTCAGTCTTGGGGAAGGATTTTGGGGGGCCTTTGGGGATGGAAAAGGATTTAGAAGAAACTGTCTTACCAGTTGACTTGTACTGTAACCAAGGAGACAAGACATAGCATACTGGGCAGAGAGAGAAACGCTGAGCATGTCTGCTACTACACACCACCATAATTGGTAAAGGTACCATGCTCCTCTGTGGGATTTCAAACCTTTCAGAAGACAGATAAGACTTAAAAAGTAGGTGAGTAAAAGCATATTTCCTGCACTTCACTTCTCTGAACCATTGCACAAAATGCAGTGGAAACACCAAGGCCAAGAACAAAGCTGGTGAGAAGGCCATAAGGTCTTGCTGTAGCTTGAGCAGAGTTTCCTTATTCTATGAAGACTGCAGTGATGGTGGTGGTGGGATTTCTGATCTTAAAATCCATTCTAATTCAAAATAGGGCATTTCAGGAAAGGTGTTTCCTAACATTACTCTGTTAGGAGTAACTCTCTTATCAATAACTCTGTTAGCAGGACTCCTCTTTTGCATTTGTTTGTGTGCCCAGCCAGATTTTATGTTAGAGGAGAAGGAATGACTGACAGCTGAATCTCATTGCCGTACTGCTAGAGCCTATCTTTTACCACCTCCTTTAACAAAGAAATGGAGAAAAGTAAATATGCTTTTTCCAAGCTGTCAAAAAAGCCATTCATCCTGGGTTTTTTTCTGTGAAAAAGAAAACGATGCCCAGAAGTATTCAGTGTCTCTAAACCATACACTCAGAGAAAGGGAAGAAATGTTGTAGTGAAATGGTTGTCCCACTGTGACCTGTGGCAGTTTCAGAAAGCCTGCAGAACCGCTGTATTAAGCCGAGGGCATCCTGCAGGCTGCCCTGGCCAGCAGGCAGAGAAACCAAAGCTGCTTCTACAGGCTCAGTGACCACTGTCTGCCTTTGTACAGTCTAATTGGAGTAAGATCAAAAATATCAGTGATGGTAAGCTTAAAGGCACCAGCACAAAGTAGAAGGGCAGAGCACGAGCTGGATGATAGCCAGAGTCCACAGTAGGTGACCAAGAAGAATGGGCATCTTGGACACACAGACAGGTGAGCTCTTCTCACCAAGCAAGTTTTTTTTCATCTTGTCTTCTCCGTGTTCTTGGAAAGGACTGTAACAGAATGAAAATGGGAGCAGGAAAGGTGGAAGAAAGAAAGGAGAGTCATTTAGAAGAAATAATCTTTTCTTAGGGCATTTAACCATTGCCAGGCTATCCAAACCACCTGCACCTAAAGGATTTAATACTGTTTTTTCTCAGCATCTGCTGATCAGGTTACATGCAGCATTTAATTTTGCACTGGTAAAAGAAATACAGATTCTAGCAAGCTCTTACTTCATTATCCAAACCAACACTACAAGCAGCTCTGGGCCTGTTTCTAGTGCTGGCCCTTTTGAGTTCATTATAGTCACGACAAATGGGGCAAAGCCATTTATGTGCAGCTTGACAGGGGAGGCAGTGAGTCACGGTAATTGTATGTCACAATACCATATCACAGCAACAAAATCGGATGAGTAATTTTGGAGCTTGCCTTCAGGCAGCTGTCTGGCTGATCTCACAGATCTCGCTGCAATAAAATGTCAATGTTTTAATACCTTTGACATTTCTTTAGCTTCAAGAGGCAATAATGACTCTCTCTTGGCTACTTACTAAGAGGTGATTATATCAGAAAAAGCAGCTAATTCTTCTTATCTGAAGAGGCAAGACTGGAATTCTTTTTTTTTTTTTTTTTTTTTAATTGACTGTAAGAGTAACCAGCATCAAATAAAAGCCTAGTTAATTAACTGAAGTCATCAAACCACCTTCAAAGAGATTTAGTTAAAAGTAGCAAGTAAAAAGATTGAATGCCTAGGAACAGTCCAAACACCCCAGGCAGATCCTGCCTTTTCTGTTCCTCCAGAGATGTGTACTCAAGGCAAGGCTGTCTGTAATTCTCAAGGCAGAGCAAGGCACTGCTCAAGGCTTAGTAAGCCTTACTAAGGCTCACAGGAGGGTACGGGCCAGCTGCCTGCTACCATAAGCTGGCACAGCTCTACTCAGCTCGTGGCCTGAAAGGATACCTTCTAAGAAATGGGAGCAAATAGAGCCTGGTGGAAATAAGCATATTTCACCAAGTTTCTGAAGGGTTACGGTAGAGGGCTAAGCTGGCAAGTGAAGGAAGAGGATGCCTGTGATTTACAGCTGCTTGGAAAAGCTTACATTAAGTTTGTAGATAGCTATGGTGATGCAGATGCTCCTTCCCTTAAAAAAGGTAGATGCTGCTACATACCCAGACAGACCTGTAGGACAAGATACACACATAATGTTTTTAGTGGACTCCAGGGAGCAACCTTAATCTTTGAAGAGCCCTGGCAGGCAGCAACCTCAGAATGCAGTTGCCATCCAGCATATGTTCTCCTGCCCAAACAGGGCAGCTACACTAGGACAAAGTTAATGTCACTGTTGCAAGACAGAGAAGCTGAAATGTTTGCCATTTGAAGCTTGTCTTGCCAAGCATGAGGAGGGTGCAGAAGAACCAGGTTGCATGGGCACATTCCATCTTATCAAGCAGATGCTTGGTTACGCTGATGCTTCAGCACTGCTAAATTCAAATAAGGGGATGTTTGATCACTTTGGGCACCCTGAGAGAGTAAGATGCATCTTGACATTGCACTGCTCAAGACATCATGGAGAACATGGGGCATGTTCAAAGATACTTTTAGGTTTTCTGCAATCTGACAAAAGGCTTTTTGCAGAAGCTGACCAACCAAGTCTCAGGGTCAAAGCAACATAGCTGAGTTAGCAGACAGCTGTGCCATAAACCAGACATAGCACTGTTTTATCAGATACTGTTGTATCTGATATATTACCATGTATCCTCCTCCTTCTGCCAGCTCAACTTGGGAAGGAAGACGGATTCACAGCAAAGTTGTTACCTAAAAGTCTGAGGAGTGCAAAGCCATAGAATCTCGATGAGCACATGACCCTGTGACCTCTTCAGGTCTAGTCCAACAGGGTATGTCCTCAGCTTCACCACAGCTGTCCTGCTGAACCACTTCTCAGCTTGTGAGAAATGCTGTTTCACACTGGCAAATCTCTGTCAGATGGTGATATTTTCCCTGCCTGGGGTTAGATTTCTTAGCTGGCAGACTTAGCACTGTGTGGGAAGTTCAATGAGGTTTCACGCATGTCCCATATGCTGCTCTTCCTCTACAATCACACAGGTCTGCAAATCTGGCTGAAAATAAAGTGAGCAGCAATCCTCATCCTGCTAAGGGCTGCCTAATTCCCTTCAGATGCCATGTTTGCATGCGAAGCATCCTTGCCATGGCTGTTCTGTAAGGGCTTCTCGGGTCCTATTCATTTTTCTCTTGTTCTTCATCATTGTGAGATAAATAGTTGTCCTGGGTTGGGTTCGGGTAAATTATGACAAACAGCTGCTGGCCCAGGCAGTTGGGAGGGGCTGCATCTGGGAGGGGCCACAGCCAGGATAAACAACTGAACCAGCCAGTGGGACAGTCAATGCACTACTGAGTCATGCCCATATATAAGGGGAGGGCTGGGGGAGCCTATTTTCAACTTGCTTCAGCATGGTTGGAACAGGGAAAGTTGGTGCCTTGGACAGAGGTAGAGCCTTCTTGGCTTCTATTACTGTCTTTGTCTATCATTTCATTAGTGCTGCTGTTTTCTTCTCTTTTTTTGTGTTTTATTAAACTGTCCTTATCCCAACCCCTGGGGTCTCATGTTTTTTACTTCCTCCTGATTCCCTTTCCTATCTTGCAGGAGGGGGTGTGGAAGTGGGTGTGTGTGTGGAAATGGTTGGTGAGTGACTGTGTCATTTTTAGCTACCAGCAGAGGTTAAAGCATTAGTATAATAAACAGCTATTTTGGTGGGAAGAAGAGAGCCCAGTAGCAGGCAGGACTTTGAGGCCCTAATTGAGGAAGAGAGGGAGGTATGTTGGTAGTCCACTCTGGCTTCTGAAGTGTTATCTTCCCTTTTTGGTGCTCACTTTGCTCAATACGAGTGTATGGTAATGTTCTTGTGCTTTGTTTTCTGCAGAATAGATAGGCTCCTTTTAATGTGGCTTACTTCCAAAATAATTAGAAGGGTGTTTTATACATAAGATAGCATTGTTTTCCCCAGCATCTCTCTTGAGATGCCAAGAAATTTGTGGGAAGAAAAATATTCCCTTTATGTTGTCTCATTGTTGCCTGTGGTCAGAAAGTTAAACATTTGGGAAGCCCAAAAAGTAGGTTTTCTACCTTTTTCATTGGAATGTGAGTGCAACAGTTTACTCCAAGTTAAAATGTGATCAATGGACGAGATTAAATGAATCTTCTCAAGACAACTTTTAATAATGTCATTCTGTGCAAGGAAAACTGGTTTTACTGTTCTTTGAAAAAAAAATCAAATAAAAAATGTAATTTATTTTTCTATTACTTTCTCTTTAATGTGATTGAATGGGGGGTGTTTTTAATTAAGAGAAAAATCTCCATGTTAATAGTCTTGATTAAAGGGGCTTTTAAATAGTTTATCTGCCTGGCTATATGCCATCCTAAAGCTCTGCAGAGGAAGATGTCTTTCATGTTGAATTTAAATGCTTATTATCCCTTTGAACTCTGCCAGTCCACTTATTTGAAATATTATTCTTCCCTTCTAGCCTGTGGAGTCTGCTCAACAAGAGGTTTTGGGAATGTCATTCTCTGGGGAATGCCACTGACTTATTTGAACCTTGAGCTAGCAGCTGGGGGTAGTATTTCAAAGCTCATTTTAGTGCCAGCCCTACAGCAGGGACCCATGACATCCATGTGGATGTATCACCCGGAACAATGAAGCCTTGATCGCATCTATGGGCCCCATATGATGATTACTAACATTAGTTTATAAATAGCAACTTAATTAAAGACTGCTTTAACCTGTGGTACCTACAGAGCAGAAATCTGGGGGAGGGGAAGGGGAGGAAGGATGAGCAGGTTCCTGAAAAACTGCTGTTAGATGTGAATAATACCGGGAAAAGAGTTTTTTTATGAAGCCTCCCAAGTTTTTCCACTGGTGACTACTGTGAATGTTGGTTTAACTTCATTTTCTACTTCGTTTTACCACATGCTGGAAGCAAAGCAGTGTGCCGCTGGAGCTGTTGTACACAGTTGCATCCAGGAGTGCTTTCCTTTTTACTCACCTGCAACACAGTTCAGGCATCAGAGAACACCAGGTTAGGTGAGTAGCTCATCTGAAGGATACACAGCTGTACAAACATGGGCCGCAGGTGCTTGTGTGTGTTGGGAGACTAGCCAGCCTGCTCACCTGTCATGCCAGAGAAAGCAGTGAACCTGGCCAGGACTAATGACTGATACGGTCCTCCGTGACTGAACTGCTCCTCTATGGCCCGTCATGGAGGTTTGCAGGACTACCCCATAGACAGGTTGACGTGAGCAAATGAGAATTGTTATTCTAGACCTCACAAAGCCAAAGGTATTATCCTCTGTGCAGCTCCTTTATAGTCATTGTATCCACTCCTCCTGGAGAGTGGAGAAGTGAAAGCACTTGACATAGTTTGAAATGCTCACGTGCTCATTAGGTTTCGCTGTATATTTCTTATGCTAGAAGAGTATATGCTTTGCTGTTTCTGTTGGCTGAGAAGCACACCTGATGACCCAGAACAGGCAGGTAGGTAAGCTGCTGTCTGTCAAGGTTGTTTACAGCCAGAGGAAGACTGTTGCCTGCCTGCAGATGCTTAGCAGTGGGAGGGGGTGGGTGGACTTCCAGGGGAAGAACAACCAGGGCTGAAGAGGAAATTCTGGGGTAAGAGAAGGTGCTGAAGGTTTACAGAGAGCACCCAGCATCCGTTCAGACCCTCTGCTAGCCCCTTCTTGGGGTCAGGTACCTGTCAAAGCCTCCCAGTATGGGAATGGGCAGAAGGAAAGCAGCCCAAGATGAGACCTCTGACAACAGAGGACAACCAATGAAGAAAAGGGGAAGGGATGTGTCAGTCCTTCAGAAAAAGAGGAAAGAAGCACCAGAAATGTTTATTTTTGTTGTCCTACCTACACATTTAAGCTAGCAGGTGTCAGCACAGCCTGTGCTGCCCTTCTGAGTGTCCCTCAGGCCTGCGGCCAGCTGTGCTGCTAAATGTTTTATGTGCAATACCTGTAACAGTGTTCCTCTGTGAAATGCAGCAAGATGACTCTGTTAAAACTATGGTGCTGGGGAAGAGCTGGAATAGCACTGAAATATCAATACTGCATCTCAAGCCTACACAAGTCTCCCAGTTCCCTTATGAGAAATTCGAAATGCTACTGGGTCCCTTTAACATAATCAGAAAAGTAAAGCAAAATAGTCTTCTACTAAAGCTGTCTTTTCTTAGCTGCAGTTCTGAAGGTCAGTTTTGTAAGTGTGTGACCACAACTGGAAGGAGGAGTGCAAGTCTTTAAAAGTGTTTAAATACGCTTTTGACAGTTGGCCCCAAAGTGAAGCTCAAATAGAAAAGAGAGGATAAAAATAAGCATTGCTCAACCCTTTCATTCATTGCAGGCTGTCAAATGGGACAGGTGCTTTGGAAAATGTTGTGTGATTGTGTCATTAGATGTTGAGTCATCATGCAAGGGCAGGGAGCTGGGTGGAGGGGCTGGGGTGGCTGCTGGCAATCTTAACTTCAGCATGGACTGATCTCCAGAGACGAGCTGGTCAGAAGCAGGATTTTCTTGTGTTATGAGAAGTTTCTTCAAACTAGGAATGAAAGGTGAAAACTTTCTATTGATAAAACCAAGGAAACTATCCAATCTTTGTCTTCTGTTGCTGCTAAACTCTTTAGATAATGACAAACATAAATATAATCATCAGTGTATGATGTCATGTGTTTGAGCAGAATGGTAGAATCAAACAAGAGCTCTGGTTCCCTATAGAAAATAAGAAAACTGAAACCTTGTTCTTGTCTGTCACTTTGAAAATATTACCAATATTGATACTTTGCTACAAATGAGAGTTCTGATGAGTTTGGTTTTTACTTTGTAGTGTTTTAGCAAGTGTGAATTATTCTAAAAATGCTCCAGCTAAATGCTGAGATTTCATGAGAAGCATTGTTTCCTATAGGTGGAAAAAGCTGTGCTGCTTCACAAGCCCTAGTGCCGTACAATGTAAATCCATCCTTGAGAGCCTACCTGGAGCTGGGATTATAGCAGCATCCAGTTCCTGGCTGACAGATACCACTTTGCCTGGAGCCTCCACAATTAACTCACATCAACTCCTCAGCAAATCACACAGCACTATCCACCTGAAAAGTGCCTCTTTAGCATGTGGCCAGGGTTCAGAAGGGTTAAGGGAGTGGGCAAACTAGTCTCTCTGGGGCCTGTCCAGGGGGCAGATATAAAGTGTCTGCATCAAGCAGCAAATATCAGCTTATCTGTCATTTCTGTTTGTGTTTGGAGTTTGTGCATGTCTGCTTGTATGTAGAAAAAGGACCTTGCCCCAGCATGGCCTGAGCATGGTAAAGCTGTCAGGTGCCAGCAGGGTAACACTGCAGCTGCCTGTGAGGAATGGTGAGAACCTCATCTTAGTGCTTCTTTGCTCTCCACTGCTATATTTTGGGGGTGTTGACATATGTGAATATTTTATGATAGCAAGGAGAGGGCTCTGTGCACCTGTGGGAGAAGTGGCTGTCAGAACAGGGGAGTTTGGATTTCTCTCCCAAGTACCAGATGGATGTCTGCATATCTTCCCCTTGTTTTCCTTTTCCCCTGTTGGTGAGCAGTGTTTTCAGTAAATGCTTAAAGACTGTTTTCCTGTCTCAAATTCCATAGCAACAGCATCAGAACAAAAAAGCATTGACTTAATGACATACTGAAATGGCTTCAGAATTTGTAATACGTTCTCATTTATTTGATGGGGTTGATTATTGCACAGCAGACACCTTAGGCTGCTGGAAACCTTTCCTCCCTGCACATGTTGACTGCCAAATGAAGATAAGCCAGTTAAATACTTGTTCTTTAATTAGGTTTATCCTTGTAAAAAATCTGCATGAAAAACATTGAAGTAACTTTAGGATATATTATGTAGGTGCACTGTAGAAACAAGAAAACAAGTTTAGTACTAATTATTGCTGGTATCACAATGAGGATCTAAAAAGAAAATCCCAACCATTTATCAATGTTATAATCTTTTTGTTAGTAGAAACAAGGGCTGTTATTGGTTAGAGATCCTCTGTCAAGGAGGCAAATTCTCCTCTAACAACCCTCAAATACAATATTTTTATCCCCAAATTGTAAGTGTTTCTAAATCTTGGCCATTATGCAATAGTTTGTTTTGCTCAATGACACCATGCTTTATGTCTTTGGTTAAATAAACCATGTTGGACTCTGACTTCATTGGCATCACGAGAAGTAAACCTGACTTCACTAATTTAAATGTTAGTAAATTAAAATATTTTTTAAAGAAAAAAAAAAAACCCCAAACTTTTATAACTTATTTTGCAAGCATTTCACAACAACCTGTCCAAGCTCTCCACAGTTGCTCGCTGTTACACCATTAGCAGATATATACGATCTCTTCTTCATCATAAATTGTTTTAGAATTATGGAATAGTTTAGGTTGGAAAAGACCTTTAAGATCATTGAGGTCCACCATTATCCCAGTCCTGTACTCCACTAAACTATGTCCTTCAGCACTGTGTCTACATGTCTTTTAAATGCCTCCAGGGATGGTGGCTCCACCACTTCCATAGGCAGCCTGTTCCAGGGCTTTACAAGTGAAGAAATTTCTGATCTCTGACTTAAATTTCCACTGGTGCAACTTGAGGCCATTTCCTTTTTGTACTTGGGAAACTGAGAAAGACTAACCACCACCTTGCCACAACTTTCTTTCCCCTAGTTGTAGAGAGTGATAAGGTTTTCCCTGAGCATCCTTTTCTCCATGCTAAAAGACCCCAGTTCCTTCAGCTGCTTCTTCTAAGACTTGTTCTCAAGACCCTTAACCAGCTTTCTTGCCCTTCTCTGAACACACTCCAGCACCTCAATGTCCTTTTTGGAGTGAATGGACCAAAACCAAACCTGAAATTTGAGGTGTCATCTCACCAGTGCCAAGTACAGGGGGACACTCAATTCCCTAGTCCTGCTGGCCACACTATTTCTGATTTATGCTTAGCACATCCCTGCACCCCAGGGTTCAAAGGCTCTTCTGCACCTTGTAGATGTTAACGAAACCTGCAGTGAGGCTTAACTCGTCTCCATTTGTGTACCTCTTTCGTACTCAAAGCCTTCAGTGAGACTGACTTTCACTGGTTTGAGAAGTGAATAAGAGAAACAATTATTTTAAAATCAGTGAAGCCCCTTGTGCACCTGACTCTGCTCTCCGGTTGACTGCAGATAATGAATATGGATGTGCCTTTAGGTAATGACATAGAGGGAAGCTTGAGCCACAAGCCGCAATTTGCGCTGTAATTTCCCCTCGGAGCTGTGTAACTCACCTACTGCCCCAGTAGCCGAGAAGCTACTCTTTAAACACAGAGAAGTCTGACTCTTGCCGTCTCACAAATGTTTTCCAGTCATTTGCGTGCTCAACCTGCTCAGTCCATTCCTCTCACGGCTAATGCCTCTCACAAAGGAGTTGACGTGTTCAGTGACCGTGAGAAGCAGGGACGCACAGGGATGGCTCCGCTGGCTGCGCCCCCGTTCCCCAGACTGGCTCATCTTTTGGGGCCGGACTCAGCGCAGGTCCCCGGGCAGCGTCCCCTCGCTTCCCGCCACTGCTGGTAGGCAGGACAGGGACTCGTTTCTCCCTTCGGCGGGCAGGCGTTTTGCACGGAGAACGCCGTAGCCGGGAGCGCTCTGCGCCGGGGAGCGCTCGGTAGCAGGAGTGAGGAGCGCGCCGTAGCCGGGAGCGCGCCGTAGCGCGGTGCCGCGGTGCCCCCCCGTGGAGCGCGGCCGCTACTGCCCAAATCCCCGGAACCAGGCGTGCGCGGCGGGGAGCGGGTGACAGTGCAAGATGCTCGCTCCGGACCAGGGCACTCCTGGACCGGGAAGATGCCCTTCATCTGGGCTCCAGCGTCCCCGGGAGAAAGAGAAAACTTCCCTAATGCACGAATTTTCCCCTGGGCTATTTGAGGCCCAGCATCCCTCCCTCCGGTAGCTTCCAGCCGGGAGGGGACAAGGTGTAACCCATGGAACGCTGGCAGGAGTGGCCTCAGCTGGGACATATAGAAAGCTATGTCACTGCAGTGGAGCAAGCCAGGAGCTCCTCTGCTGATTTCTCCTGCCCGCTTATGTTCATCTGGAAGATAAGGGCATTTATTAGTAGTAGTATTTATTCTCAGAGGTGTCTCAGTTTGGGCTGGGGAAAGGCTGTTTTAAACGACTGTTTTTCAACAGCCAAACTTACAGAACTTTTACATAACTCTTCAGATGGAATCTCATGAGGGAAAAAGATTTTCTCAGGTTTTTTTTTTTTTTTCCTTACTTCTGAGTTCTTAACTAATTAGGATGAAATTACATTGTCACATGCAGAATTAATTGAATTCGGCCAACACTGCTTAAACTTTTAGAACAATCCTACCCAAATGAGCTCTTTGCTAATATGAGCTGAATTTTTTCATCGCTCTGGGGCAATTTTTGCACAGTAAGTAAATGGTATTTGTGCAGAGGGAGGCCTCAAAGTAATGCCCTCTATTGTGAGTTCTAATAAAAGGCTGCTCTGTTTTGCCTCCTTGTTAGGATAACACTATAAATAACCTTTTTGTAACAAGGACTTTTAAAAAAATGTGTAGTTTTGCTCCAAAACCTCCTGGTGCACATTGTGCCACCATCTGGCAGATCTGGCTTTCAGGGTAGATGTACCTCCCAGCACTGCACTCACGCTGGGCTAGCAAAAACTGCCAGAGAGGTAAAAAAATGCAATCTCGTGAGAAAAGACATAAGCTGCCTGATGTAAACCAACACACAGTTTTAATATACCTTGGGAAGGGTCCATAGTGCTTATTGAAGCAAAACTCCTGCTGATTTAGTGTCTAAGACTGCTGGACTTAGTCCTTAGATTGGTATATGTTATACTTGCAGAAAAGAGCACGGAGACGTTTGTGGGGTTTTTTTCCTACGTTAGATTAATTTTATAGAAAGAGTGCTGTTGCAAGCAGTATTGGCTGTGGGTGCATGACTGCCCTTGGACCAAGACCAGACGCATAACTCAGTGGAAGCAGAGAAAGAAATATTTACCAGCACTGAGCAAAAGATGACCTAATAATCTAACACGGTTTTTCTCTGGATGATAACATATGTAGAGTTTATATTTTCTTGCCTTTCTCCGGAAGACCTGAAGCAGTACTGTGCCTCCAAAACGCTCACTCATCCCTTTGTTTAGGAGCTTTCAGAAATAGCACACATCCTTCTCCTCCATAGTGTTTTGGTTTTCTAAGGCTACCACTAAGTGATGATCACTTTTACTTTTCTCAGAGGCGATACTCATAATGAATTGGCATCTGACATGGGGGTTTTTTGTCAATCAGTTTCGCTCATTGTGAAAAAGCTCTGCTTGCAAGGAATTCCTACCGTGCTTCCTCCCACATTTTAGTCTAAGCATGATTCTGTAGAGTTACAGGTAGATAACTAGAGCACGAGATGCACAACTGTTCATGAAATCAGAGTGGTTTCTCAATTTCTAAAATTTTTATTGTTGTTTAGTAATGGAAAGTGCATGATAAACTACTGGTAGAATAGCTACACTCACTGTGTTGAACAAGATTGTGATAGGGCTTTGAGAAAATGAAGTATGAATTACAAATTCTGGTTCAGGCTGTTGCAGAGATACTGTAAGAAAAGCGCTGTCTCGGGAGCTGCTTTGTTAGTCGGCACTGGTGGATGGATACATACTGATTTTTCAATCCATGTCAATTTGATGGAAATAACCAGGAGCGCTAAACTTTAAGGAGCTGTTCTTGAGGCATGGATATGCTGAGGAAGCAGCTGGGAAAAGGCAGGGCAATGTGAACTTAACCAGCTTTGGCCTTTTGGGGTGAACTGGGAATGAGCCTCTGGAGGAAAGGTGTACTTTGAGTGACAGAGCCAAGAGAGAAGGCAAGATGGGGCCTCCAGGGATGGCCGGGGATAATCCCAGTCTCCAGTCCTGGGAAGACACTAGTAGACTGAGTGCTAGCACCAGGGAATTGCCCAGACTAGGGCAATGAATCATTTGACTGCTGGATTCCCGTGAGGCAGGAGGCAATAGCGCAAGAAGTGGTGGAAATGACCGCATCTGTTAATTCACTGAAAGCAAGAGGACTCTTACTGTGTGAAGATCACGATGCCTTCCAACCCACTGTTCACAGACGGTGTGAGTGTGGCCCATCTAAGAAAGGCATTCCCGGCGCGTGCAAGCCATGAAATATGTCATTCAGAAAGTTTAGGCGTTCAAGGAGTACAGCTGCTCATGCAACAGCAGCTTGGACTCCTGCTAATGCATTTTTTGATAGTAGCCTTAAGTACTTGATCAGATAAAGATCTTCCCTGCAGAACTTCTGGGCAGTGCTGTTAGTTGCAGTGTAGACCTTTCTGTCTGCTGAAGTGAAAGGTACTCATTAGTGCTCCACCAGTCTCCGTATGACATTGCTTCCTAAAAGCAACATATTTTTGTGATAGGGACGACCTTCAGGCAAACATGAGATGTTCTGCTAAGGAAAAAAAAATGTGCCTGCAGTATTTTAAATTTAATTTTTAAGGATTTACTAGGAGTGAAGCACGTGCAAAAGGGTCAGTCTCTTAGCTGTATCTTCACCTTGGAAAATCGGTGCAGCTCCACTGTAATCACAGGCTGTTAGCTTAGCTGTCAGATTTAAAACGATAGGTGTCATGTAGGTACAAACAATATATGATAAATATCCTGAGTGTTTACTACAACTGTGAAGCATCACCTGTATTACAGTGTGCTAAAGCCTGTTTCCAGGGAGGAAAAACCAGCGTGCAGCTGACAGCTGTTCCCTCGCTCAGCAAATGCTTCTTTGCAGGCATCCCAACCCTTGGCTCACTATTTCAAAAAGGAGACAGGGGGCCTTCATCAGCGTTGATTATTGCAAAAAAAGAATAAGATGCAGCCTTATTTTCCTGTTATCCTGATGTATAAGGGTTTTTCCATTGCTATTTGTTTGCTTGTTTTCCACTGGCCTGGTAAAGTTTGCCAAGCTCAGAGAGGTGGGAAGAAGGGACTCATTATTTTGCACTTGAGCTTGGTGTTACTCTCCCATAGCTTTTTCTGTACGCTATTATAAAACGTGACAAATTTGCACAAGACCAAAATTACTTTTACAACTTATTTTTTACCTCTGTGTAGCCGTTCCTCTAGTTTCAGAGAGTGTGCTATTCCACCGGACTAAAACACAGAGACATGAATTAATGTCCTCCACTCGATGCAGCTGAACACACTCTGGAATTACAAGCAACTGCTCAGTCCAAGGGACCAAACTTCCCCCTAACACAGCCTAGGACTTAGGCAGTCTCTGTGCCCCAATGAAAAGTATATCAGTTCAGTCATCGATACTAAAAAGGAAAAGATTTAAACTGTGTGTTATTTTAATTTTCAAAGTATTGCCGACTGCTGCATCTTCTTCTCTCTCTCTCCTGCCCCCCTGATGTTTTGATGAATTTTCTTCCAGACTATCAGAGGAGGGAGTGTAACCATGCATAACAATATAAAAAAGACATTTTAGTTATAACCAGAAAACAGCAATCCAAACACGAGAAAAGAGCCACTTGGATGAACACAGGGGACGAAAGCTCTTTGTTCCTCCATCAACCCATGGATACCATGGCAAGGCGAGAACACAAACATATCCTCAATGCCTAGCTGCAAGTCCAGTGGCAATTACAAGAGCCCAAGCAGACTTTGGGGACATAAGCTGGGCTTGCTTTCAGCACATTCACATGGCTGCAGTTACATTGCATAAAATACCAAGCGAGAACACGCAATCGGATAGTGACCGCTAACTAGCGTGGGGTTTTACCTGAAACGAATGTTAAGTTGTGCTGTGCCTTCAGTCCCATCTCAGAAGTCATTAAAAAAAAAAAAAAAAAAGAAATAAAAAAAATAATAAAAAAGAGGTAAATTCGCCCCGCAATTACCAAGCAGGATTTATCACATCCTCTCGAAGCACATGCAGAAAGGTTTTGGTGAATCCAGGCCACGGGGGTGGCAAGGGAGGGCCCAGTGAACCCCCCGAGAGCTGTGCACCAGCCTGCAGGAGGA
>JAAGNO010003262.1:29197-77326 GCA_033439905.1 Ceryle rudis | reverse complement strand
TTATAAACATTTATCAAATCCCCTCTCAGTCTTCTCTTCTTCAGACTAAAGAGCCCCAGGTGTCTCAGCCTTTCCTCGTAAGGCATCTGTTCCAGTCCCTTATTCATCCTCGTAGCCCTCCGTTGGACTCTCTTGAGCAGATCCCTGTCTCTCTTGAACTATAATGAAGATTAGATATGATACAATTGAATTCTGTTGACTATGTAAATCTTGTAACTATTTAATGAACACATTTCAGATACTTTTCTTATGAACAGAGAAGAAAATATGTGCTTTTGTTTCTGCATATAGTTTCCTGAAATTTGTTAAAATAGAAAGGACGAAATTATGTGAGGAGGGCTGTGTCAAATCTCTGCTGTTTATTCTGTTGGAAGAGAGGGAGAAAAGGAAATGACAAAAACGGTGATCTGAACCATGAAACGTGTCACTTTGTTATTTAAAAGAGATTGTGTGAGTCACAGGGAGCCATAATTTTGTAAACAGCTGCAGTGATTTCTGTAATGCAGAGAACTAATGAGGAATGGTGAGTCTAGCTTGGTTAGAACAACAACACTGCACTGCAACAAGCTGTGCTGAGTACTCTGAAAGTATAAAGCAATGTTCTGGAGTTTCTGGAGATTTTCATCTCATGGATTATCTCTGGCAAATCATTTCATTTTATACTGCTTCTGTTCCACCACCTGTAAGACAAGCAGGATAATAAAACGCATTGAAAACTACTGATGAAAGTTAGGTGGCAGCATTATTTATCATATTAAATGTAGACTGTGCTATGTTGGTTGTGATTATGGATGTAAATTGTTGTCAAAGCTGCAGAAGGCCTTTGCCACTCCTGCGTAGATACTGTGTGCGTTTTCTGCTCATAATCATTAGGAGTGGGGGACAAATCTTTCTATTACTCTTCATTTAAAAGGTCTGCTACCACATTGCAGTCAGACTTTTATGCTTATAATTTTATTTTTCCATAATTCTTATGATTTTTCCATTTCATAATAATTGTCATCATAACTATGCAAATCTACAGATGGCTGTCTGTAAGTCTCCTTAAATTTGCTTTTATGTGCTTTTATGCTATTACTACTGATTTTAGCGTGTTTGCTGGTAGAAACAAAAGCCCTTGCCAAAATGCATGATTTGTTTGTAGACAATTGCAATTAAAGAAACTAATGATCCCTGTGGTAATTTGTCACTCTCCAAAATTTTTCCATTGTTCATGAAAATCTCCTGGGATGTGTGAATCACTGTTTCCTCTTCTCTCGATGTGTAATTCCGAAGTCCTTTTTCTGATCTAAGTTACTGACAGTAATGCTTTGTCTTTCAGCATTACGTATGTAATGAATTTAATATATTATACATGCCTTGAATAAGATACTACATTTTCAAACGTTTAGTCTGATAATAATGCTCATTCTTTTTTATTTATTACTTTGTAACCTTCTTAAAAGTAACTGAAAAACAGTCCCAGTGATTAATTTGGAATATACAGAGGCCACTCCAAAAGAGCAGACCTTAACTGCAGTGCTGAAATGTCAGACAGACAGTTGGAGATCCTCTGTCCCAACCTTTCATTTAGGAGGACTTTGCTTGGCTTGTTCAGATTGATGACTTAACAGCTTGAGGTAATGAGAGTATCATTTCACTCCCATTTTGCTTTGTCTCTCCTATTTATTTGAAAGGTGGTTAAATCTTCACACAGTGTGTTGTATCATTTGTGTATAAATTAATTCTTTGGATTTTCATTTAAAGCATCCCATCATTCCTTTGAATAATTTTATCAATTATTATTTTGCATACTGTGGTGTAGATTTTTGGCTTGGACTGTTTTAACATAGCTGAGTTGAAGCATATTGTGTTGCTTAAGTTAATCCATACCTATTATCTGAACTGTATAAGCTGCACTCCAGTGGCAGTTGTGGCAGCTGGGTTGAATTTGCAGTATGGGTACAACTCCACTGTCTTCCTGGCTATATGGCTATTTGTGTTCAGTCAAAGAAATTACAGATATATTGCAAAATCATTATGAACATGAGTAGCTGTGCACAAGTAAACTGCTGATAAATAATAACTTCTGTTCAGAGCTCCTTGGCCTCTGAAGAAACCATAGACTAAGTTCAAATATCCAGAGGATGCAAAGAAGGAAAGATCCTTAAGTAAGCTTTTCATTATTACTGCCTTTTGCACAGTGAATGGGGCATATTGCTGCATGTCTTCAACCACCTGTTAAACTTTCAAGGTACAAGTTTGCAGAAACTTTTAATAGAGTCTCAACAGAGAGCTTGTTATGAATGTCAGAAGCACAGTGATGAACCTGTAGATGAGACAGTGCCCCTAGAGAAATGTGCATGGTGAGGAAGCGGAGTGAATTAATCTAAAAGCATCTTTAAGGACCCAAAAGGAATGTAGAGGAAAAGAACTGCCTTTAAGCTATTCCTGTGTATGTACAGAAAATTCGAGATAGAACATGCTCCATCAGTTTGACACCACTGATCTGGAAGGGAAGAATTTTGTTACTCAGGCCTGACAAACAAATTACTTCAGCAGTTAAAATATATGCTATGATAGGACTGAACTTTATGTCTGATGCAGACACATCCTACCATGTTACTGTACCCTCTGAAGCTGACCTTGTAACTGATCACCTCCAAGCTTTTTTGGCTTCCATTTCAGGAACTTGGACTTGCTCTGTTGGCTTTGAACACAAGAATCCATGATCAGATATCTCACCACCTTCTTCCTGACTTCTGGTCCTTCTACACTCTACTCTGTTACTCTGAAGCCCATATGTAGGAAGAGACAGTGGTCCACAGACTGATTTATTCAAGGCTTATGTGTCACAAGGCACAAGGAAATGTGCGCCTTGTGACAGCTATCTCTGTGTCACACTGAGGAAGTGAGCACATGCAGATAGATGAAGGTGCTATATTATACTGATATAATAACATTTTATTATATATCATATTTTATTATCTAATTATATTTTATCTCCTATCATAGTATTATAGAAAAGGAGGAGAGCAGCTCATGTGGCTTAGACTAATTTAAGGTAATCTCATGGCCAGCTCTTACTGGGGACAGACATAACTATTGTAATGCAACAAAAGACTAAACTGTGTATTTTTCCTTCTGTTTCCTAGCCTTGATACTTGGCTCATTTATTAAGTACTCTACAATGCACATATCCATTCTATTTTTTTTGTTAACTTATGGCCTAATTTCTTGGGTGTGCAGTCTTAGCAAATGCTGAGCTATTTTAATTCTATTTATGTAGCTTCCACTTTGAAAACAGACCAGAGCTGTTATTCTGTGTCTACTAAGCTCAGAAATGTACTCACAGTGTTCATCCCATGTTTTGAATATACAAGCTTAAAATGGCTTCCTAACAGACATTTTCTCCCACTTGTGGCACGAAGTATTTGTGAAAGTACCACTGGATGTTTATTGTTTCTCCATCTAACTCAGCTTTGAATTCTCCTGATCACAAAAACTCTCTTGCTGCTGTTTCAGCATGAGGTCATGCTTGTTTAGTAAAAAATAAGGTCAGAAAAATTTCGGTGAAATGCTTTATTCCTGTGAGAATTTGTCTATTTGTTGGCACAAATACAGACCTGACTGATGCAGTGCCACTGCAATGTAGATCCTGCCCTTAGGTAAATTCTCTTTGGAAACTTGAGGATTTTCATCCTTTCCTCCACCTCATAAATATGCCTTCGGTGTGCTCTCTGGAGGGTGCCAATGCTTCATTTTTGGTTCTTGGTAGCATCCACATACAAGGGAATAGGATTCAACCTACCTGACTTTGGATATCATCTGGATTACAGAAAAATAGGTAATGAGAAAAACAAGCACTTCTCATTCCTTCCCTGGGAAATATAAACCACAGCATAGAAGAACCTGTTTCTCTCCAGTATATAGAAGGGAAATGCTTAAATGCAGCTATATGCACTGCTAATATCTCAATTAGGTGATAGGACTTCAGTCCTTTTGTCAGCTCTTACCCAACTTCATTAAAGGCTCCCTGATTTCTAGTTAGATAATGCATGGCTACAATTTTCAAGTTTCTCTAGTGGTATCACCTCTTGTTTCTTTTTTTGAATTATCAAGTTTTTCATTGGAAGGTGCACTGTTATCATGCAGAAATTCCCCCCACACCAGGGAAGGAAGCAAGGCTTTAAATGTGTTGAATATTCTATTATTCAGAAAGAACTGGTGTGTGTTAATTCTCTCAGTCAGCAAATGTCCAATTTTCTTGAATTGATGCATTACTTGAGTCTTCTGTGTCCAACATTTTAAAGTAGCAGAAGAAGAACAGGCAGCAAAACCAATCACTGCAGAAATTAATATGGAGCTGTAATTACACTTGAACTTGCATGGGTTTTTTTAATGCAAGTTCCCTATTTTGTGGTCAGATCATGATAGTTTAATACAAAAAGTTTAGAGTTTTGAAAATGCAAGGAAATTGTCAGGAAACTCCAGCCCTATCAGAAGAGCTCTGCATGTTCTTAAAGTTCTGCAGTTTTTCAGTAGTCCCAAAGAATTTATTATACACATGAAAGCTGCTGGCCAAGGGAGGTTTATTTAGACTTTGGATCCACTTGCAGAAAAGTTTGGAAGGGCCTGGAGCTGAGAAATGAACAGAAATTAAATTTTTTCTTTTCAGTTTGTCATTTAACATTTGCAACTGGTATCTTCAGAGACTTCAGCCTTGCACAGTGACTCACAGTCACCACTGCAGCTACTTGAGTGCAATCTTTCATGTAGCGGATGATTCAACTGGTAAAATCACATTACTTGAAATTAGTTTGGTACTTAGCATTTAATATTCTTCTCTTTTGCTCTGCAATTAGCTTTTACTAATGCAATTTAAGTTATTTGTAACATTTCTTGAAAATCATAGTAGACATGATTTGAAATGAAGCTAAATCTCTTGAACTTTTCCTTATGTTAATTTGAAATGCCAATAGGGCACCAACTGCTGTGAAAATTAATGAATGAGCTTCACCAGACTGTCTTTCATTTCATTTGAATGACTTCACACTTAGAGAGCATATGTGACAAACAAACTATTCTCCAACACCACAGATGATGCTGGAAAGAGAAGAATTTTGCTGCTTGTGGGGCTGCATGGACAGATTGTGGGTCCTGATTTCTTTGCAAGCAGATAATGGAGAACAGCTCACAGGAGAGGCAACTCCACTCAGAAAGATGTTTTTTCTTTTCAAGAAACATTTTTTTTTTTAAAGTGTGTGAAATATAATTAAACTGAAAATATATACCACTGCAGTAGCATGTTTCTCTAATAGTGCTTTGCTCCTCATTTGAAAAATCTCAAACGTGACACTTAGCTTTAAGAGCGAGGATAATTTGTCTGTATTACTTCTTGGACATTAAGCTGCAAAAACTGTATAATGCTAATGCAGAACAGAGCTGAATTAACTTATAGTGTTCACGATAAAATTGTTCAAAACTGCAGATCATAATTTTCCTTGTCCTGAAGAGTTGGGGAAATGGTTGGTCTTACAGTTAAAGCAGACCTCCTGTGCAACAAAATGAATTATCTTGAGAGAATAAGATAAAACTTCCTGACTTCTTAGAAACCCTTATCAGCCAAAAGAAAATAAACAAATGCAGATAAATTGTTCTCTCGGGCAGTGTCAGTCACGTCATCTCTATTAATGCCCAACTGCAGAATAATTTTGCATGATGATCAGAAGTGTTTTATTAAGTGCTTGTACAGCAACTCTGTCATTCTCTGCTAAAATTCCCTTTGCAATTCTGAAAGTTGGCTTTTTTTTTTTTAGACAGCACAGTACTAACTTGATTGTGTTCCTGCTGACAAAGTCTTAATATCTTTCTATTTAAGCATATGCTTATATTACACTATAGTCTTGACACCAGCATACAGACAAACTGACTGCTAACTGAGGGTGGTTTGTTGACTCAGGTGGGAAATTATGTTCTTCAGTTTTAACTGGAAGTAGTAAATACAGGTTTTTGTTCCACCATTTGTAGTCTCTAATAACAAATGAAAATAAAATCAAATTGTGTGATAAGTAAAACTGGACACAATGTTCATTCCGAGATAAATGATCAAATAAGCAATTTTACTTACTCCCAGATTAAATAACTGGCACCAAAACCAATAAATTACTTTTTATACTCTGCATTGCAGTCATATAATGAAAAGACTAATTGGATTTGGACTTGGAAAAATGCCACTGCTGTGCTCCAAAAATTGAAACATTGACTAAACTGTGAAATAAAATAAAAGTAGGGGGCAGATGTGTTTCGGCTGTTGTAATGTAAAGGTTTCATGATTTCTTCTCTGACTTAGGCTTCATATTTAATGTGCAGAATGACAATGTTGTGTGACTAGGTGCAAGCTGTGAACTCTGTTTAATGGAAACAAAATAATAGAATGTTTAGAGGACTCTTTTAGAAATGGGACACAAAGACACTCGTCAGCAGCAAGCCCATGACAGAACAAGAATTGGTGGATTCAGCTGGACATTGAGATCTTCTGCTTTGGTCAAGCTAGGGCAGATATATTCCCTTTGCGTCATGCAGGGCAGTCATTTCTCTGAGTGTGCCTGTGTTGCGTACAAGGACAGACAAGGTCATCTTATGTGTCATTTTCCATCGTTTTTCTAGATAAATGGCATCCTTACTCTCTGCTTATTGTCAGACACCAAAGTGGTTTCAGACATAATTTGTGGGTATGATTTATACATCAAAACACCTGTCACACTGAATGCTTAAAAAGTAAATTTTTGAAGTCTGGAAAGGGATGTATAAAGGCACATATTATAGTGTAATTTCAGGGCTGTTTGTTCACAGAGGTTTTAAACTGGCATCTGACTTGTGCCTTCTGGAAGCAACAACTGTGTCAATTATTGCACAGTGCAACCTTGGTATGTGAGACAGCAGCTATTAAGATTGCCCATCTATAGGGAAATATGTGTGTGGCTTTATGTAGCAAAACTGCACTAAGAGTTGCTTTCATTGCTTAAAACTATTACTCTGTAGGCTATGTGGATTGTTAATTCCCACATCCTTTATACTTCATATTACTGGATAATTAAATATCTTATAAAATTGTTGTGAATGAAATTTTGAGATACTCATAATGGAAAGTGTTAGGTCAAGAGTGGGACTGAAAGTTAGACAATTTCACAGTTTTGGTATTTCTATGAAACATCCTGGTCTATTTTTATATCCTCTGGCTCAGGGAAGTCCTTGATCTCTGATCACTAGGCCCTAGATACAAATGCTATGGTCAGGTTCGCTATGGTCAGGTTCGCTATGGTCAGGTTCACTATGTTCATTTTCAGTATCATGCTTTTCTTTCAGTGTCTGCAATCTGTCACTAATCCTCTTGTTGTTGTTGTGATTTATCTGGATGAATTGGTTTGGGCTGATACAATTTTATTTTTTTCCCCATATATGTTTTCCTCCAAAAAAAAAAAAATCCACTTTTTTTTTAAGATAATTCAAATATTGTCACAATGAAATATTTTGATATGTCTCACCTTGTTTATAAAGGTTCTCTTAGTTGCATGCCTTGGATTGTTTCTCTATGAAATCGTGAATAGTATGCTTGATCTAAAACTGAATTTAAAAACAATAAATTGGTAGATATCTAAAAAATATTTAATGTTCTATAGTGTTTAAGAATATAAACTGATAAATAATCCTAGTACACAAACATTAATTCAGTACAGTCTGCATTGAAATCTACTTTGCAGTACCCTGTATATAAAAGAAGCAAACAAATCAACCCAAAAATCATAAAAGCTACTAAGGGAGTTGTCATCCCTTCACCTGGTCAAGAGATGGGAGCTGTCTATACAGTGCTGGGCAAACATGACACTTCAATTAGTATCATAGCATATCGTAGATATGGATCTGTTCAACACTTCCTTCCTTAACCTTGGTGTTCAGACAGTTACAGCTCTCAGGTTGAAACTTCAGCCTCAGACAGCACTTGTTGTTTAAGTTCTCTACGCTCATAAAAATAGTTTAAGGTAGTTTGTTTCCAGATTCAGAGCTGTCAGAGACAAAAGAACAACATAGGAAATAATGGGTTTCTGGCTCCTACACACATTGCTTTGTGCTCCTACTCTGTATTTATCAACCTGCTATTTTGTATAATGCTATTTTCCATCTGTTATGTTTAACACGTGTTGCATGAGACAAAGGTCTGTTGTGTTGCTTTTTATTCTGGGATTATCAGGGTGTTCAGAAATGTTAACTATTTTTCACATTGATTGGCTAGGTCACATTTTCTGTGATGTGTCTGTGCAAGACTCGTATGAACCTACCTATGAGCAGAATAAGCATCTCTGTTGTAAGAGAGAGTCTGCCTCTTCATCTTAAATTATGAATCCATAAGACTGAAGTGAGGAATCGTTTTGGTCTCACATGATATGAATAATTCATCTGGAACCATTCTACACTTCCTGCATGTTGTGGAACCAGAATGTGCCCTAATGTTAATAAACATTCATGATGCTGAACATAACTATACTGAATGTTTTATTGACAAAAGAAATTGCGATCCCAAGGACACTCAGAAATTTTGATCTTATTACTATATCCAATTATTAAAACTTTAGCTGATAGCTGTATTATCCCGTCTCTCCATTTGCCATGGGCAATTAGTCAAAATCTCTGGGTCTTGTAGGTTTCTTCTGGTATGTTGGTAAGGGAGCTGGTTGTTTCTTATATGCCATTTTATTAAAAAAATGCAAATCTTCCTGTTTTTCTGAACACAGGGAGAATCAAACAATCCCTTGCAATTCTCTGTTTTTTTTCAAACTGTATTGAACCTCAAATCTTTGTCTGTCCATGTCAGCAGTTTTTCTAAGGCTGTGGGAACAGATTCCAAGCTGATATCTTCATTTTCTTTCTCACCAGTCCTTCAGTTCCCCTCACTCTCACACAAAAATCTCTGCTTTCAACCTAGTTTCTGGCTGTGTCAGTATTTAGGAAAAGGCAGTGAAGCCTCTTGTTGCAACCTCAAAATTGCCTTGAGTATTTTTTTTTTGGCGGGAAACATGAAAAAACTACCAAGTTATTGTAACAACTCATTTTATCATTTTGTTTGTTTGTTTTAAACTGTTAGTTCTGGGACATTTATTCCTAACTGTCTAATCAGGAAAGGGGTTGACATTATAAGGGCCATTTGTATTGATTTGAAGGTTAGTTCAGAAGATAAATTTCTTTGATGGGTTGAAGAAGTGGAAAAGGAGCCTTTTACCCTCATCACTGTAGAAAATTTATGTATTTCTTTCCATTGCTTCAGAAATTATTCATAACATGAGACCATAGCTTTTAAGGACAAGCCAGGACATTAATTCATTTGCATTGACCTTGTGTAACAGAGCTCCTGGAATTTTATCTTACTTGAACCTGTTACCTTCTGCTACGTCATGGTACGTAATCTACAGAGGTCTTCAGCCTTGAAGTCAACAAGACATAACTAATTCATAGCTTTCTATGGTAGCATGTTCCAGAAATGAATCATAGCTAGAAATACAAATATGTCATGTTTCTTAAACTTATTTATGCTAATGCCCAGACTTTGGTCCCATTTCGCTGTTAAAGAAGAGAGTTCTTTGCATTCTTCTCCTTCTACCATTTCTGATAGATTCATTTTCTACCAGAGCTGTTGTGAAAAAATGTTTGCTTGGAGGACTGCCGAGGTTGCAGTATGTCCCTGTAACTGCGAGGGATAACTGAAGGTTCAGCATTAATTTCTTTTGTGGTTACATATAATTGTTTACCAAGCTGCTTGTCACCCTTGAAGGGCAGTGTCATTACTGTCTGTGTAGATGCAAAACCTGACCAAGATATAGGCAAAAAGCTCATCTTGGTGTGATGTTATAAACATGCTCTTAGGTGAAAAAGAAAGAGCAAGGAAGTACCACATGAAAAAATTACCAACCAGATTTACTTTTCTTAATTTCTCCAGGTATAGTCTCATGTGCAAAATCCTACAGCTCTGTCACAGCTGCCCAAGGTATAGCATAAACATGGGGGTGTAGCACTGACTTTCCCTTTGTACGTGCTGCTTCATTTAATTTTCCTTCATTCATGTTTTAGTCTGCTCTTCTGCTTCCCTTTGGGATCCACGTACAGTTCTCAAAAATATGTCCTCTCTAACTTGGGTTTGTTACCCACAATGGCCATGTGAAGCAAGGCTGTTACTGATTTTGGCATCCATTGGTGGCCATAGTAGCCTTTACTGTCCTCCTAAAAGCGTATTTTTGCAAGAGAATGACATTTTTTTTCCTTTACTCTCCTGATTTCTCCAGGTGGTTTTGTTTTTTGGTTTTTTTTTTTTTGTTTTTTTTTTTTTTTTTTGTTATTTGTATTTTTTGTTGGTTTGGTTTTGTTTTGTTTGTTGTGTTTTAGGTTTTTTTATCATGTTTTTGGGGTCTTGCCAGAACATCAGTCTTCAGACAAAATAAAGATTTTTAATCTGTATTTGCTGTTTAGTATTGGGGTGTGTTGTTTAGTGTTTGTTTTTTATTTGTGTGTGTAGTAGATTTCTAAAAGGGAAACCACACTTAATGTAACTTCTATTTTGTATTTAGACCAGTTATTTTTTGTTAAGTGTATTCCTGACACATGATTTTATAAAACTTTCACTCCTGTTGACATTATTTTCTCCTTTAGCATTGAAGTTCTTCTGCCCTCAGTCCTTAGAGCACAAAAATAGCAACTTGTACAATTGCACCTTTGGTCACAGCCTGTCTTTTGTGGTTGTTGCTGAGCATTAACACAAGCTTACATACCATTTCCCCTGTGATTTTGTTGTCTCCGTGATACTGCATAGAACTGAAAACTAACAAGGTTCCAATTAGAAAACTAAATTTAATCCTCTCTGTAAACTGAGTTTTTCTAATCAAGAAACAAATGTCATCATCATCTCTCTTCAACTTTGTGGATGACTCTTTCATCTTCTTTATTTCTGCTGTTCTTGAGGTTTTGTTAAATATTTGGTTTTGTTTTACTAGCAATTCAGAGCTGTTAGTGACAGGAAGCCCTATGTCCAGTATGGTGTCAAAAGTCCTCAGTTAGTTCACATGCCTATTTCCAGTGATAGACTATTTATTAGTGATACTTTACAGACAAGTAAAAGAAAAAAATTAAGCATCATTTTCCTGTGTGTATCCTGACCTCTCTTTAGATCACTTCTTCATGTACTGCATACTATAAGTCCCTCTCTTGATTCCCTTTGTTCCAGGAAACGGTTATTCAAAGATGATGCTGAGAGAAAGGATGGTCTACTTTTAATGCAGAATCAGAGATATTTTGTCTTCTAATCTCTCCATTCTTTCCTTATGTTTAGACTTAAAAATATAGAACTTGCAGCAGAAAGCATATGAGACATCATTGGTTTGCATTTTAATTTGTTTCCAGAGTGGAATGGCTCTTCTTGAAAACTTCAAATATTTCTATATTCTCAGTATCTACATATCTCAGCAAGTTTCTTAACAGCATGCCAAAGAAAGAAATAAAAGTAACTGGTGATGGTATGAACAGAGAATTTACATCTGCATTAACTGTAGAAGGTTGCCATACTAGCTCATGATGAAATTTAAGGTTGGTATTTGTGTAACAAGAACTAATTCAGTAAGTTGCAGTTAAAGATTGATAGTATTTTATAAAGGTCCAGAAGTCTTTTGCCACATGTTGAGGGCTGATACATAACTGTGAACAGAGACTGAAATGAAAAAAATCCTGAAGTGACAAAAGAAAAAAAAGAAAAAAAAAAAAAAAAGTAGAACTTAAAGGCTGTGAGGGCTTTGGATTGGTTATCTTCATAGGGTTACCATCTTTCATACGTGAGCTGAGCTTTCTTAGTCAATAGGTCAATAGTGCAGCATCTTACAGGACAAAGAGGAGATGTTGCCTAACTGGAAAAGCCTACTAGCAGACTTCTTTGTCACAGTCTGTGTTCACTAATTCAAAATGTCTAAACACATATGAAAATTCTTGTACATGTTCGTTTTGGCCTTAGAGGTAACAGAGTTTACAGTACCGCCAGTGATTTCCAAATTTCATCACCTACTCAAAAGCAAGAGAGACAAATTATCTTATTCGCTGAACTGAATGTGTTAACCTCAGGCCATTCTTCTGGTCCTCACTTTGAAAGAATGCTAATTACTTTCTAATTGCAGCAAGATGGCATCAAATCAATCTCTATTCAGACAAAATTTCCATGCTTGTCGGACAATAAAAGACTTGTATGTTGATAAGCTCTTTTGATTCTACTTAGAAGATGCACACTCAAATCTTCTTTAAAATATGGTTTCTATTTGAGGGGAAAAAGAAGAATATATTTTGTAAACCAATTATATTTGGTTAGCAGTCTCTAAAAGAATCACAGCAAATGAGCATCTCTGGAAAATGTCTTCTCTTTTAAGATGATATTTACTTGACAAGCAAAACAAGGCTGAGGAGAGAAATATCTGAACCTAAAGAAGCAATTATTTCATATTTTTCAATCTTTTTATGAAAGCTTTTTTTAAAAGGGGCAATAAAGGCAAGAAATCAAAATGCTACCCACACTGATGTCAAGGTCTTATTATATATGCCTTATATAAACATAGAGTGAAAGATGTCTTCAAACAATGTCCAAAGCACTGACAGCTTGGGAAAAATGAACACAGTATGTAAAAGTGAATGAAGAATGCAAACCAGACAACTTTTATCTGAAGTTTCTAAAGTAAACACTGCTGCGATACAAGGTGGTTTCCAGTAAGAGAATACAGATTGGGACTTAAGATATCTTGTTGGTACTCATTCAGATGTAACAGGGAGAAATTTGCAAATGTGGATTCAGAATTCAAATACATAAACCGTATTGTGTTCCCACCTCCCACCCCTCTGCAGTCAGAGATCCGCAGAGGGTCCCTGCCACAGCAGTGCTACTATGGAACATAAATATCTTTTAGTTTTCCTAGGTTTGTTCATTTGTTACTACTCCTTATTTATCTTCCCTCTCAAAGCCTCTTCACTTGCACTTTTCTGAATCTCCCTCTCTTTCCCTTAGTGTAATGTACAGAAAATTTAATCGAACTCTTTGAAAACATCACTACTGTTTGTGTACTTTACATTAAGCTCTTGACTTTGTAGTGTTTCCTCACGTGTTTCAGAAATAAGTTTTAAGGCGCAAAAGGCTGCCTGTGGAGAGGCTGCCCTTGTATCTTTGAGTAATTACAATATTTAAAACCATGGACAAGGTGGACCCATGCACTGTGGTCTAGTGCACAATTAACATCTGTCGGGCTGTTTATTCTTCTGGTATGTTTCCAACTCATGCTGAGACTGTGAGTACAGTGCAAGTCAAACAATTTGTCTAAGTTCTTCAACCAGGTAATGGTGGCTTACAGAGCACTTGAGCAATTATATGTGTTTATGCAATGGATGTTATCAAGTGATTAGTAAAATAAGCATTTTGTGACTACTGCAGAATGTCTCTGTAAAAGCTTCCTAGTAGGTTTGTGTATTAAAATGACCGGACACTGACATGTTTGCATTTGTCAGAGTGCCTAGTTCATTAGCAGAAAAGAAAAAACTACACATTGAGAAAGAAAGAATAACTGCATAATAATAACATAGATCAAACTGCTGATATAAAAATGAGGGAGAATTTGCTGGCTTTAGTTTCCATTATGTTAATAAAAGTGTATCTCATCCACTTTGCTCATTTTTGCACTCATTCACCTTCACATAAAGCTCTAGGATGACTTTTTATGTTTCAGCTATGTCTGAAAAAAAAAGTATGTTTTATTAGATGATAATTATAACAACTATTAAGCATTCTGTAGAGAACTTAGAGTTGTCCCAATTACTGCAGTAATGTTACTGTTAGCAGTAACATTTTTGACAGTGGTCACAGAATGAGTTCCTGCAACGGGGTTGGGGTTTTTTACTGCTCTAGAGCCTGTAGTATCACAAATATTCAGTGGAGTGTTCTGGAGAATTGCTGTAAAATACTGTCAGGTATCTTATTTTATGTATTTGTTTTGTTTTAAGAATGAAGAGACTTTCCTGCGATAAGGTGAAGGAATATTAAAAAAGCTGTGCAGTGCCACAGCATGGCAATGAAGATGTCCATGTCATAAAATGATGTCCCAACCTTAAAAGGATCAGATTTTTCAAAAACCTGATTCTTAAGTGGTCCATTTCCATTTGCTTTGGGTAGATCTTGAGTTTTTGATACACTCAGAAGTATCAAGCAGCCTGTTTAGCTGTCTAAATCCATCACCAACAATCCTGAAATGGCTGCTTGGCGGTTTCAAACACTAGAGGGGTGTCTGTATCTGTCGGGTACCTGGCTCTTCAGCACCACAGCAATTCAAAGATACACAAATCTCATGCTGATCCATCAATGTAGCCCGACTTGACCTGTATTGAGGTCATCAGAATACTTGTTGTTTGAATTTCTCTATTTAATATAACTAGAAGCATGACTTTGGAGCTTTCCATGCAGGGGCAGGGGGAACAAGAGAGACTCCATTTACTGCTGGGAGGTCTGGCAGTCAGGGGGTCCCTGGGACAAGGCATAGTCTGGCACAAATCCTTGCTTTGTGCCCTGGGCACACAGGAGAGCTGATGACCATGTGCTGCTTTCACCTGCCCTCTGAAAGAGCAATGCAATGATGGTAATTATGGACATCCTCAGGGTGACCATAAATGCCTTATCCAAAATTTATGGTTCTCAGTGACTTTGGCTTTGAACTGGCCCCTCGGAGATATTTTACATTTGGGCAGAAATAGTGACTTAGAGCTTCACGCTTGTAGCATTAAAGTATTTTAAATAGGTAATTTTCCTGGCCTAATCCTTTGATCAGCTCTCCCTCTTTGCAGATCTTCACACACTTTTCATCAAATGGGTTACATATTTTTTTGGGGGGGGAGCATTTCCTAGGCTACCTTTAGACTAACAGTGATTTCTGACTTGGTATTCCTTTTTATCTTCAGGGAATGTACCAATAGTGTTGCCAGCTGACATAGTTGTTTTAATCTGATGAATGCACTGGCTGTGTGTTGTTTTGGTTTTTTTTTTTTTTATTTTTGATAGAGATACTTTATTTAAGCTATAAATCCTACTCACAGTAATGTCAATTTGCTTCTTGCATGTCTACTTGCAGTCTTGAGACTGCATTTCAAGGTTATAAATTCCAATTTCTCTTTGCAATCTTGAAGCCAGTTTGAAATTAAAATATGTTAGTACATATGTGCTTCATTACCAAATGGACTTTCAGGATTTCATTAGCATCTGGTGTGTTGTTTATTGTCATCTTGTAAAACTAATTAAGTGTTATACTATTATGAATAACTGTATTTTTTCTTAGCAATATAGTAGGCTGCTACAGGAAAGAAATAAGTGAATGATCAAAAGCATCATCGTGTTTTTTATTTAGCTCTTCTGCACTCTCTTTTAGTAATAGTAATGATCACCACAGTGGCCACATTTGTACAAGTCTAATTTACAGATGCAATGAGCTTATAACAGCTCCAGAAGAATCTGCAGGTGCTCAGCATCTTGAGACTCAGGTATGAATACTATAATTTCCTAATGTTAAAACAATCCAGTGCATCAGCTTTTGTTTTCTATAGATGCTGTATAACATAGTTACATTGTCTATTTACATTACCTACCAACAGCAGGGGTCTATATCCTTGTCAAGTTATAAAAGACTGTGTTTAAAAGGATGCCTTTGGGCTGTGTTGACTTCCTAGTGAGATCATCCTTGATGGGTTATGTCACCTAGATCTGGACTCAAGTCACTCTGAAGGCACAGAGAGATTTTCAGCTTACATCAGTGAACATTTCCTGAGGTCACTAAGTTTATCTGTCTTCCACAAAAGTAAAACTAACTTGATCGTCAGCTTCATTGGCCTTCCTAGGCCATTGTGTCCCTAATCTGTCTTTAAAAGCCTTTACGACTGAGGCATTCTCTTCCAGTACTTCATTCTTCTCTAAGTTTGAGCTCGTATATATATAATTAAGTCTCTTTCTAAACTTAAAGCAAACTTCATTTTATTGATGTTTCCACTTAAAGTTTGTATTATCTGAATTTATGATTTTTCTTGCTGATGTCTTGGGATAAACCCATGTGAGTGAAGCTCCTGAATTCATCCATTTAGCCTTAATATTGATCTGCCTGTACCTTATTTCCACAAAATTTGAAATGTAGGTAATAATGTTACCCTTACTATCAAGGTCTTCTGAGGATACATTAATAAAAGGTCATGAATTTTTCTAATAAGCAGAGGTTTGTAAGCACCTAAAGCAGTCAGAGCATGTAAACATGACACTAAATAGTAGTTTTAATGTGTGTTGTATGCACCTCTTATAAATGAAGTTCTGTACATAAAATTATGATGTTGACTTATTTGTGTCTTTGATACAAAATGTTTTACTAATCCTTTTGGCCAAAGGTCAGACTGAAGATCTTGTAGTATCTAAGTAATTCTCACTCAAGATTGCAGTGATCATCCAGGACTGGGAGGGAGACTGCAGGTTTTACTCCTAGCGTGCTGCTGAACCTCCTTTCCACAACCAGGTGCAGGGTTTCTTGTTCCATCTTTGCTCTTATATCCTAGAATGAAAATAGGCATATTTAGTAGTGGATTCAAGATCTTTGAGTGAGAGGTACTGCTAAACTGCTTGGGGCCCATTACATGGGTGGTCAGAGAAGTGAGCACTAAGTGTTACAAAATGCAAATTCTACCTCTGTCCCTTGACATCCCATGAAAAAAATCTGCTTTACAGAGGTATAGAACTGGTTTTAAAATTAAGTATAAACTCAATGTTCATGAAAGGTAAGAAGTATGCATCAATTGAGCATAAGTTTTATCCATGTTATATGATATTTCCCAGTCTCATCTTTGTCATTCTTCTGCTGTTCTGATGCAATATTTCACCACATTTTCCTGTTTAATGTAGGAGAGTGGAGTAAGTAGGTATTTTGGCAATAATTTACCTACCTTTCTGGTGGTAAATACTGGACCTTCCTTCTGAATTCTGTCAAAACCTACAGTTGCTCAAAGGAACCCTAGTGTGCTGAACCGTGTAATGCCCTAATGAAATGTCAGGCCCAGAACATGATGAAACTTCTACAATCTTACTGAGTGGTTGCTCTGAGCTAAGGGTTTGATTCAAGGCCAGTGGATGAAAAGCTTTTAGATCTGCATGCTGTGTTATGTAGACCCTATTCTGTGATTTCGAATGTGTACTTGTATTTTGCAATCAATGCTGCACTATCTGGCCTTTCTTCAGTGGTATCAAAGAACCAAAGAAGCAACAGATGAACTGGGACAAAGAAGAATAATTTAAAAACTACAGAAGTTGCTTGCTGACTGATTGTATGTCCTTTATGAAATGCCATCCTTGCTGGCATCTGAAGAACTAGCATCAAAGTACAGTACCCTTTTGGCATGGTAATAAAAGAACAAGAGGAAAGCAAAAGGAAGAATAGCAGTGTATACAATTCTCTTTGTTCCTTAGCAATATCACAAAGTTATTCCTCACCTGAAAGACACAGAATTAGTGCTGGCAACACAGCAGTGGCTCTCGCAGAAAAGTTCTGTGTTCCCTGGATGTCAGAGAGCACATTACAGTGCTCTGTAATAATCTCTCAGTAAACAACATTGATAACACAAGTTTCTTGCAGGCTTTCTGAGCAGCTTTGATGCCACTCTCAGCACTAATAATTCATGCTGGGCACTTGCTGTGGTGTGAAAATGAACACTCTCCTTCCAATTACCTGTTTCAGGAATTTTTTAGAAATATTTGAACAAATCTCAGTATAAACTCTTCCTCAGTACCGTGGGTTTAACCATCTACATTAAATGTAACTTAGTAGCTATATGTAGGTTGTTCTGTTTGCATTTAGGAATTTAGAAGTTTTCAGACTCTTGCTTAGGGGGAGGCAGAGGCATCAGGAAAGCAAAATATGGAGGCTCTTGATATTGTTTTAAAATATATTGTAAAAAAGTTCTAAGTCGTCACAAAATACCAAAAATAAAGCTGATAGCTGGTAAAACATGACTGAAAGGTGTATAGAACAGATGAAATTGTGACCATTTGTTGTCAATCATACAAACTCAAATACATTATGGCAATGAAAGTGTTGGAAGAACATTGTCCCTAGGCTTTTAGATAAACTCGTCCCAACACCTGTTCAGTGTCATCAGTTTGTAGTTGAGGATGTAATCTGATTTATCAGATATCAGATACTTTTAATAAGTAATTCTGAAAATTAAAGGAAAAAAGTGTTCAGAAATGGAATTTTCCACTTTTTCATTTGTAACAGTTTACTGCAGGTGATGAAAGAGTTATATTTGGGATAAATAGTTTTTCTAAAAATGTCTTCGATGTATTTTGGCTGATGTCAGTTTTCCTGCTTAACCTTCATGCAGGCTCTTTGTTGATCAGTGGTTTCTGACAAAGATGAGTTTTCAACCAAAGATCCTGAGCTGATTTGCACTATTCCTGTAATTCCCCAAGCTTGCACTTGGTCAGCTTTCTTGGGAAGTGAGGTGGCCCTTGTACTAGAACAGGCAGGCAGGTCCATTGCTAACAATTTATCACTATTTCCCTCAAGGCGGAGTTTCTTCATCTCTGCTGTAGTTGTAGAGACTAATGTCTGATTTCAGCTTTAAACACTGTAAGAATATATTGTTGACATATGCTTTCCATAGTTCAAATCCAGCTTTGAGGATCATATTTTCATACCTTTACCCAGACGAACTACAGTGTTATTTTTAATTTCTGCATACAGAACTGGACAGCTGTTTTCTTTTCTTACTGGTATTTCCCAACAAGTACATAGCTAAGGGAATAAAAGGGAGCTTTCTTCATGGGATGTCAGACTGTCTTTACACTTGAGTGCAAATGGCATTGTGACATAGAAGTAGGTCATCTTGGAAGTTTTAGGAACTCATTGCTTGTGCACCTATTCTGCAAACTGGGCACTTTCCCTGTCACTGGAAGCACAGTGGCAATGCAATGGATGGGAAAAGGAGTAGTGCAGCAGATTTCTGTGGCACCCCAACAGCCCACTGTTTGCCCACACTGTTGAGCGTCTTAAATTAGTGTAATAATTTAAATGTGCCCAACAAGAACATTGAATTATCTGGAGGTGTTGGGGCTTCTGATACCGTAGTACTAAAGAGGAATCAAGTTCTTAATGAATCTCAACATATGTCTTAGTCTGTTAGCTACTATTGGAGGTAACTCTACCCTACTAAAATTAATCTTTTTAGACTCCTCCTTGAGTCAGTGGGGAGAGAGAGGTGATTCTAAAAGACTCTATCGGACTCCTGATCTGGTTTGTTCTTTGGAGAGACCGTCTTGCCCCACTAAGTGAATAAGAAGTGTGGCAGAACTCACTAGGCTGGTCAGCTTTTCTGCCTGCTGTGCGGCTCCCTCTCCAGCTTCTTGCTGCCCCAGTTGGGTCCTTCCCTCACAGAGCAGTCACAGTTGTGTCCTGCTATGTGAATGAAGCCATGGGAAACTGATGTGTTTTGCTCTACAAAACTGACACAGTTAATTTGTCTTAATTTGTGAGCATATATTTATTTTACTAATAACAAATGGAAGCGTTCTTGTACACGTTAAGCAGATACACTTTTGCAGAACAAGCTGACAGCCCAAAAATAGACTTTTCAAGACATGTCGCGACGCAGGTTTGAGACATTAGGATTATAAATGAGCATCTAAAGTGAAAATTTGCAAGTTAGTCTAATTTATTAAACCTATATTTACACTTTATACACACACCTGCTGTTAAATCATTTACTGTTAAGCTATGTTCACAGTAGTATCATAAATTCAGCACAGAGATTAATTCCAGTTGGTTTGTCTGATGTAACATGAAGCTTTATTGTAGCATCTAGAATGTATCTAAACCAGTTGTGATTTCATTTTAGTTACAATATATCTAATACTACAACTTACATATAATTTAAGAACAAACTGCAGTTAGGAACACTCATTTTTATTTCCAAGTAATTCTGAAAATAACCAAGATCAAAAAATATTTCAATTACTTTGTACTGACTATGGAAATTAGACATTTCAATGTTAGAATATTTGAATTGTAATTGATTTGGTTTGCATTTTTTTGTTTTATTCTAATTATTCTTCTAGACTAGATCAGACTTCTAAAAGAAGTGTTGCATAAATACTTTTTGCACCTTTTTCCAAAGCATAGTCATTTGTGTAACTGTTTATGTAAAGTAATTTTAGTTGCCAATTTTGTGAAAAGGAAAAAAAAACAACAGCAACTGTCCTGCGCAACTGCAACTTCATCCTGAGAGGGGAGTGAGAATAGGTGAGAGAAAGAACTGAGGTCAGGGAAGAGGGAGGGGGAGGAGGTGATCCAAGCACGAGAGCAGAGATTCCCCTGCAGCCCATGTTGAAGACTATGGTGAGGCAGGTTGTCCTCCTGCAGTCCAAGTTTAAGCAGGTGGATGCCTAAAGGAGGGTGTGATCCCATGGAAAGCCCATGGCTTGTAGCAGGGTATATGACCCACTAGGTGACCAACCCTAAAGCAGTCTGTTCCTGAAGGACTACACCCCATGGAAGGGACTCATGTTGGAGCAGTTCATGAAGAACTGCAGCCCATAGGAAAGAATCACTTTGCAGAAGTCCAAGGAGGACTGTCTTCCATGGGAGGGACCCCACACTGGAGCAGGGGAAGGGTGAGAAGAGTGCTCCTGTTGAGCAGGCAGTAACAGCAGAGACAAGGTGTGAGGGGCTGACTGCAAACCCCATTTCCTGGCCCCCTGTGCCACTGTGGGGTGGAGGTGAACAAAATCAGGAGTGAAGTTAATTTAAACCGAGGAAGCAGAGTGGGGGAAAGTGCTCTAAGATTTGGTTTTATTTTCTCATCTTCCATTATCCTACTCCAATTTGATTTGCAATAAATAAATTTTGCCCAAGTGAAGTCTGTTTTGCCCAAGACAGTAATTGGTGAGTGATACCTCCCTGTCCTTATCTTGACCTGAAATACTTTTGCCATATTTTCTCTGTCCAGCTGAGGAGGGGGAGTTATTGAGTGGCTTTGGTGGGTACCTGGCATCCAGCCAGGGTCAATCCACAACCCATAATCTCAAAAGCAAAAAATATGAGTTGTTTTACTGGAATTGAAAACTTTAGCAAGGAGTATTATTTATGCTAATTTAGCAAATCATAAAGTACCCATTACCCATAGTAAGAGAAGTATAAGCTTCTCATAAGTATGTATATATTTTAGCATTTACCTTCTCCATTTTTTTTGTAAGCATCTTTAAGCCTTCCACTGATACTAAAATCGATGCAGGTGAATTAGAGGACTCCTGTGGTAGTCAACAGTCACAATGGGCTAAGTATGAATAAGTAGGAAATGCAGGATTTTTGCTCAGTTTGCAGAATAAATAGGAAATACAGGATTTTTTTCCTAGGCTATAGGGAGATTTTCAGTAGAACTGACAAGTCTGAAAATTGGAAAGATTTTACTGAAGTAAATGATTTCAGAATGAAATAACCATAATTGAAAGTGTTCAGAATTCTAATTTTCCATATGTTTGACTAGCTTATTGCGTTCACTGCAGTGATAAGCACAGTACCGGGAAGTTAGCAGAAGTTTAAGAACTGTTCATAGCTTATAAAGTTGCTGTTGTGAGGGATGCACATTTTCCCTGTTGTCTGATCTTTTCCCTCTAACTACAATGGTACATGAGAGCATCTGGTTGTTTCTCTGCAAATACATTTAATATATTGCCTGCATAAATGTGATGGGAACTTATGGTCTCTGGAATAAAAACTGTGTATTTATTCCCTCCTGGCAAATATGGAACTTTATGTATAATTTTTCTTCTTGAGTTGTTTCAAATATATCTTTTTTTTTTTAATTTTGAACATTAATTTCTTCTCATTATTTTCATCCTTTCATAATTTCATAAAAGAATCTCAATCCCTGCTACCACTAGTATATTTCTTGTGGTTCTAGCAAGAGAGCTTGCTGTATCAGAGTAGTGAATTCAAAAGGCTTTTCTGCCTTTGTCTTCTCTTTTTCTTATAGTTCCCTAGTTTCTTTTCCCTCTTAAATCTCCTATGTCATTTATTCTATGTCTCACACACTGACATTAAAGTGTCTTTTCTGCTATGCCTACACAGGGCAGCATGTAAAGATACTCAAGGTAGCTCTGAATGAGCTAGCTCAGATAACAGGACATAAAATTACACTTATTGGGTGTCATCTGTAGTATTCAGCTTCTCATTAGAACTCTTGCAGAGCCAGCTCTGGTATTTTTGATTGATGTGGTACTGAGCCAAGTAGAAATCCTCTTAATAGTATTGTAGAAGAAAGATGCAGCTATTTGGGGATGTACAAGTGCATAGAAAGACAAATCCCTTAGGAAAAAGAAAAGAGGCAAATGCAAACCTTTTTTTTCTCATTTTAGAACAATTTTATTTAGAAAGGAAATTTCAGAAAAAAAAAAATGAAAAGGGATAAGGATACAAGCAATCTGATGGAGTTGACAAAGCGGACAAAAATGTATTCAAAAATCATATTGAAATGCTCTCCTGGACATAAAATGTCAGTATCAGACTGAAGACAGAAAAGCTATTTGATGAGGAAGAGAGCATAGCTTAAAATAAGTGTGAAATGATTATAAATGTGCGTGGTATGACACAGATTGAAGGGGGTTGAACTGAATAACAGAACTGAGTTGCCAAGAGCAGAGAAACATGCCTTGCTCTGCTGGCATGCACAGAGCTTTCATGTTGAAGACAGGAGCTGGGAGGTAAAGGGGCAAAGAGCTTCCATTGGTAATTTTGAAAATGTGGATCAGCTGTGAAGATTTAAACTAGGATAAATTCTGAAAGAACAAGAGTCCTTCTAGATTTAAGACAGATACTGCAGCACTGTGGTCTTATTTAGTGTGGTGTAATCCATGAATTTCAGCTTTAGTTTATAGGTCTTTCTAACCAGTATGTGATTTTTCTCACTGAATATGAAGTAAAGGAAGATGCTTCCTATTTTGGTGGATCATGCCAATGTTAACTGACTTTTGCATGTTTCCTAGCTGTGGATGAGTTCAGTTATTCTCTCCCTGAGGAGGAAATTGATCGATTAACGTCCAATCTTTCAACTTTTGGTGCCACAGTGGTAGTGTAGCACCACCTCCTTAAGGGGTGGGTGCCAACTGCACTGATGTGTGGTCCTCTCTCCTTGCCTGTGTAAGAGCTGTAGCCAAGCAGCAGCCTGGTAAGGTGTTCCTTGGTGGATCTACACCTGAGGTTTTTCACTCACCAGTTGCTTCTGATCCATGGAAAAACCTAAGTGTTGGCCATGTTGCTGTCACAGCCACCATTTTCACTCTCATCCCTTGCCCATCTTGACTGTTGGTTACAGGCTGTGGCATGTGAAAGCTTCTCTTTTCCCTTTTATGGCAGCATATTTTTGACAGTAAATGTTTGTGTACTTGCTCCTGTACCATGAAGTTCATGTGCTTTGTTTCCACAGATGCTAGGGTATAGGTGGGGGAAAAAGTAGAGCAATTTCTACCATCACCTGTTCAGTCTGTAGAGGGGTTATCCCCCATAGCATTTTCTGACTTCTCTCCATTCACCCTATCAAATTTACCTGATGAGATTCCTGCAAGGCTGGTGTGGCTATGCAGCAACACAGCGAAGCATTTCTCCTATGAGCAGTAAAGGATCCCAGTTTCCACGTAGATGCTTCCAGGAGATTTACTCCAAGTGAAACAGGCCAGTTCTTCCTGCACGTGGCCACCCATATTCGCCAGCTGATGCAGGAAAGCACTTTGAATGTGATGGGATTGCTGTGTTGCTTGTCCTCATTTCATCTGAGCATCAAGGCACAAAGTTATCACCGTCATTTAAATTGGATTACACAGTCAGTGCATTTTATCATTTCACTTCTCACACCCAGTGATGTGGAACACATTAATTGGCAGTTATTGGGATGCATAGGGCTCCTCAAGAGTGTGAAGGCTTTAAGCATTGTTCAAAAAGTAATGCCATGACCTAAAACCCCTTTCAAACCTTCAGCAAGCTTTGAAACAGGCCAATTTATGTATAAAGTAATATTGGGAGAAGAGAAAAGAAAGACATTAAAAAAAGTGAAAATTGTTCTTCACTTCTGTTCATCGCACAGTTACCAAAATCAATGTGTCTGCAAATGTAACTTGTCTCATAAATCATTAGGTCACAAACCTGCACAATGTCAATGTGTTGTCACTATCCTATTAAATTAAATTACTAACCAAGGTAATACTTAACAGCACATTTCACAGGGAACAATGTTTTAATGTATTGAAGATGCCTAATAAATATAGCAGTCAGCTAATATGATTTGAAGCCTTGAGGCAGAGGAAATACTACAGAGAGATAGAAGAGAGGGGAAGAAAAAAAGACATCTAGTCACTAGGGATATAATATACTGAAATACTGTATTGACATAATGAGAGATGTCCTACTGAATCCCTAACCAGTAATTACCAACAATGGCTTGAATGGGTTATATTTGGATTTGGTGTCTGCTAACACAAGGGTGTAGGTAGAGCTTATAGATGACTGGCACACTCAGCTAAGCTATGGGAAAAACTAAATGGTGAATTCTGAACCTTATTTTTAGTGAATGTTCCTGCAACTATATTTATAAAAGGCAGAGACAGGCTGTCAGCTCCTGAAGAAAACAGTGAAATACGATGATTTATACCTATTCCAACCACCAGACATTTTAAGATTAAATCATATTTCAATTCTGAAGCCTTATGAAGTACTCCACCTTGAATGGCAATACCCTCCCTGCTTTTCTGTTAGTCCAATATGGGAGTAGCTTGCTTTTTTTCCCCCTCTTTTTTTTTGGCAAAAGACAAAATTTAAACACATTTCTTGCAATCCCCATCCTCCTGCATAGTGATTTAGAAGAAGGATGAGAGCTTGAACAACTCCTACTATTATGAGAATAAACAGAGAATAAATAGCAAGTTCAGGCTCCTGCATGGACAGGTTGCGGGGTTCACAATCCAAATTTCAGTCCAGACCAGAGTAATAGTGTATAATACAGAATATTTTACTGAGTAAAGTCTTGGACCTTAGAGTACTTGGGTATTAGTCCAGTACATTAGAGTGCCTAAGGACAGCACTTGTAGTCCAGCATTATGTTTGGCGTAATGAAACGAAAGCTCAGCACTACTGGCCAAAATTCAGCTAAATAATAACGTTAAAAGAGTTGTGCTAGGTACATCGGACATGATCATTACCACATTTTTGGCTGTTCAGCACAGAGGAACTTCTGCAGCTGTGCCTAATAACTGTGCTACCTTCAGTTCTTGGCTGCTGTGCTCTACCTCAAGGAGAACATGCAAGTGAAATGTCAAAATGTGATCCCTCTCAAGCTGTAGGGAAAGGAGGAAGGTGAGAGATAAAGGAGATGAAGGGAAACATTATTTTTAAGTAATAGAAGCTCATGTGCTATTGATTTCTGTTGTTCGACAAGCAGAAAGTCACCATAAGTTGGTGTGTGGTCACAGTCTAAGATCCTATGGAGAATTAGTTAGCTGAAACAGATATGCAATTAGGTGTAATATGCTTTGTACATATGAAATCTATTTTTTTTATTTATTGGTGCAATGCATAATGCAAAATGTTCTCTAGCAATAGAACTGCCAGTATAAGCTCCATTTTTTAATTTAGTTTTTTAAAAATAATATAGTGTATGTAAATTCTTGCAATGTGGTCATCTGTTTTTCCAGGAATCTATAATCTTATTCTCTAACACTTATACTGTTGTATAATGCTAATGACTGTGATTAGGCTCTGAATCTTATGGCTTGAGATCATCTTTGAGGTATTTTATAGTAATTTTAAATTATGGCATAAAACATTTATTGTTCTGTAAAGAAAAAGTATGTGTCTATATGAAAGACATGACATTATATTGTTCAAACCACTTCTTGTTAAGACAAATTTTACAATTTGTTTTGCTAGCTGCAATGGTGATGGAGCATTTTCTTTCAGCACCATCATCAGGCAAAGCTATGCCCATGGACTACTGATTCTTTAGGCAGGAATGGGAATATAGTTCTTTATAAAATAGCAAGCATGGTGAGGTTTTGATATGTGCATTTGAGTCTGGAGAGTTAGGTAAAATTCTGTCCCTAGCAAGATATACAGGAGTTCTGTGATTAACTTAAAAAACCTGCAATATTTTTCTTTACTACAAAATTTCTTCCACTAAAATTTATGTGTTGGAATTTCCTGGACTTCTTTCAGACATGGGGTCTACCATCTCTGTGTCCCCATACATGTGGTAATTCTAACCTGTGATTTCAACTGGTGCTATTTGCAGAGGTATGGTGCTGATGGACCTGGCAGGCAGCACAGCACTCAGCTTCCTCAGCTGTCATGACAATCACAGTTGTAGAGGCAAATGTACCATGTCTGTATTCACTCCTAAAATGTCTACATTTGCCTTTTAACACTAACAAGATGGAGTAGTTGCTTAGGTGATAGCACATGGTTTAACCTATCTATCAGACAAATCATATCATAAGCTTATTTTACTGTCTTGGTTCCTATAGAAATTAATTAGTGCCTCCTTGCTTCTTAATTTTTACAGTACAGATGTTTTGTTCATCCCGTCTCTTTGGCAGCTCTATGCCACATTTCCCTCCTTTTCCACTTTAAAGGTGATTGCATTTGCTCACATTTTCTGTCCCTTTGTTTGCCAGCTGCATTGATTTTCATAGTCATGCCATGTTTTCTGCATTCTAATAGATTCCTGTCTACTGCTACTACCTCTAAATCAATGTTTTTAATACTTCAAGAAGTCATCCGTAAGAATGGCTGTAAAATTTAGTCACTTCGTTGACATTTGTCTCTTACTTGATGCTGCAAGTTATTTGCACTTACAGTTTCCTTCTAGTATTGTGAAGTTTGGGGTTGTTTTTAGGACTGAAATTCACAGAGGTTGGTCATTCATTTCTGTAATTTCACTGGAAATAAGACTTGTAAAACTGCTAACTCATTTGAGAGATCATGCATATTTAGTTCATTGTTTCAAAATGCATTCACATTTTCACTGATCACAAGGCATGAACTGTGTGATCAGTGTGCAGTGGTCCTGTACATTACATACCTCTGTAAGCCACTGATGCTGTATTCCTAGCATAGGTTGTTATGATTTCTACAATTCAGCAATGTGAATAAACAGAAAACTTTTTTTTTTTTGCTAGATGTCAAGGAATTAGACATTTAGATGTCCTTAAGCAGTCTAAATCACAGCCTTTCTATCTAGAAAAGGCTGGAGACCAACAGCAGTCCTACCAGGGATGAGATCTGGTCTATTGACAGCCGAGTAACACTGAATTACAAGGAAAAGTACTGTGTACCTACTATATTCCTTAAACAGTGGGCTCAGATCTTTCATTAAGAGTTGTCTTTAGATGATATATTGAACAGTCTGGATAGAACCATGGCTGTGCTGAGGTCAATCGAGAAGCTGAACTGAATGTTTAGAGTATTTTATTGTAGATCTTTCCAAGTAACAATTATATTATTTATAGGTACATATCAATTCAGTGAGGGTTTAAAATTCTTTTTATGTTAGTAGGACAGGAAGACTTTCAATATTGATCAAACAGGTGAATATATCACAGTTTTTATTAACATGAAAAGTAAACATTTATTACCATGTTTGGCATGTATAGCTTACAGTAATAATAACAGCAAATAGCTTCATAATATACTTACAGTATAATTTAATATACTTCTATTATGATGGAATTGCATATACCTAGATGTAATTTATTTATTCTTGTTAAAATTATGTTGTAATTATTTGCCTTAATCTGTATACATTGGAGAAACACTGAGAAGGTTGAAACAAGACTAGAAAACTGTTGGCCTGATCCACAACTGCAGTAGGCAAGAAGTTGTGAATTTACACTTCTGACCAGGGAAACAGGCAAATGGAGTTTAGTCTGTTGACCCTTGTAGTTGACTCGTGAGATGGCAGGAAAAGCTGCTTCTCTCTTCCCTGGAGACAAACTTTGGTAGTTCTATGCCTACTTTTTATATGCAACATGTGGAGAATCTCAGCTTTGGACTAATGGTTATTTCCAGAAGACAGTCTCAGGATGTAGGGAGAGCTGTGTTGATTTGTACGGACAAGCTATGCCTGTTAAAGGAGTTACTTGCTGTTGACCATTGTATGGAAATTAATGCCTCTTTGTCTAGGTCTTTAGAACTCACCTGGGAAGTATTTCTTTTATAAAGTAAAACATATCAGTTTTAATTAGAAACCAAAAGGCCACCTGTGGTGACCTTGAGGTTTTTGTTGATGAGAGTGACTGTGCTAGATTGTTTAGAGGGACTGTTATTATAAGAGGTGTTTGGAGTGACTTCTAGGATATTGCCCCACCCTAAACTAGGGGATATGTGGCAAGTCCATCGGAGGAAGCAGCATCTGCCTTACTGGTGCAAATGGACAGAATGAGGTACATAACAACAATCTCACTTTCACAAACAGAAATAACTGGGGCAACAAATCTTGCCATATGGCCATACAGGAAATCTGTGTCAGAGACTTGAAATGAAACATTGTCACTTCCCTTGCAGTGTCTTATTACAAGAGCCATCCTTCCTTTTCCAGAAAATAGGTTGACAAAGGTTTTAAAAATAAACAGGAGCATAATGTTTTATGGTAAGATCATTTCAAGGACCATTTATTTGCCTAAAGAAAAGCGGATTGCTGGTATGGTACAATAGAACAGTAGTCCTTTTGTTCAGCATCAAATGAAGGTTTCTTTCATAATGATATATAGTCTTTTCCAGGAACTATTCTATCTCATTGGCACATTCCACTTACAGATAGCGTTAGACTGGGTATATGAACAATCTTTGTTCTAGACTTCGTTTGCAGGCCATGGCTTCTATTATATTTAAGTACTTCTCCTTGAAGCTCTAAATCAAGGGCAGCTTCAGAAGTGGGCAGCTCCTATTAAAAGTAATTAATTTTATCTGAAGCTTAAGCTGAATGTGAGGCTGCTAAACAAGGGTAGCCACTAAATTAGAGTAGCTGCAGTAAAGAGCACGAATAGCAAAAGTACCTCTATTAAATAAAGGATAGTAACTAATCAAGGAGGGATTATAAATGAAGCTATGCACGGTTTGTTTCGCATTGTGTTATTATGCCATTCCCCAAAACAGAAACCATCTCTCCATGTTTTCTTTCTTGTAAAGGAACTGTAAGATACATAGTGTCTATATCCTTGTGCACCTACAGGTTCATAGTCTAATGAAATTTAATGCAATACTGTTGCTTGTTTATATGCTCTTGTTTTTCATTCAGTGTGAAGTGCTTTTAAAAGAAAACTCGTAGGATTTTCAATAGAAACTTTTGTACTATAAAGCCATTTATTTTTCTCTCTAGCCATATATTTTGTCTCTTCCTGTTTGTGGTCAGCTAAATCGTCACGTCTTCCCAATAGTCATGGGACAGCTTGCCATTCAGATCTTCCAAGTGACCTTTTCTTCTTAGATCTTCTCTATCATGTCAGATTTTCAAACCTGGTTTGTTATCATGCTTTACCAGAACACTGATGATTCACTGGCTTTCAGTCCCTCCAAATGCTTCCAGGGGTTCATTTTACCTATTAAATCCCAATCTTTCTATTCCTGATTTAGAAGAAGAATGAGTACAGTACTTCTTGACTCCATTCCATCAGAAGACAACAATTTCCACCCCATATTGCAGTCATTATACAGGCAGCACTCCCCCCAAATTCCAGAGATGAACGGCATATGAAGGAACTGGAGGATTCAATGCCCTGTCGATTGCATCATTGAAAGAATAATTATCTGAAGGACTTGATAACTAAACTATATCTTTTAATGGAATGCTCACATTTTTGTAAGTAGACATAATGGGAAAGCATAATTCTTATTAGGATAAAATGTCACCAGAATATAGAGAATCCAACTCTGTTTTCTATGTTGACAAGTTAAAGCTAACTGTCAACAACAACAACAAAAATAAAAAATAACAATAAAAAAAATAGCTGGAATAGACTGAGCTTTCTTTGTGTGGTTAAAGGAAGCAGATAAGAGCAGTTTCATGCAGGGAAAGGATCAGGTAAATAACATCTTTACAGCATTTATACTTTTTGAGTAACTGGAGCAATTTCCCTTTCAGCTTTTAAAAAATCATTCTCAAATCTAATACTGACTGAGTCACCTCTGTAAAATATTTTTCAGCATTCAGAAGTCATCTCAAGTGGGTTATTTTCTTCACTGTTGTTTTCCTCATCTCACAGATCAGTTCCTCTCTGTCACAGCTTTTCAAAGACAGTCTGTTGGCATGCAGACTGCTGTATGAGAGGCTTGATTTCTCTAATCATAGTGTGGGAGAGACTGAGCAAAAGGAATAGAACTCTTTGGACTCATTCTCAGTATTAAAGTTCATCTTGAGAATTTTGCTTCAAAGCCCAGCATGATATAGACAATTTCATAGCAATTCCTTACTGTCCATTTTCTTTAAACATGAAATATCCTGTGTGCAAGTTCCATAAAAGCAAACAAAACCACTCTTAATAGCCACTTTTAAATTTAGCTAAAATTACAATGACATAACCCATAGTGATGCTTATCCACGTTAATAACTTCTAATGCCTTAGAAGATGTAAAGACTTGGTGTGTGAAGTCTAACCATACTGCTAAAATCAAAGACAAGTATTAAAAACAAGAGTTGATAAGGTTAACTTCACTATAAAATTGCCACTTTAAATTTTTCATGGTGTCAGGGACCCAACTCTTTTTTATAAGAAAACTTTTCTTTCTGATGCATTGTTTTTCTTATGGAAAGAGTAAAACCAGTAAGCTCACCAATAAACTAGTCTCTTTTATGCAGTAACTGTATGGTTTATCCATCCATTATTTGGGTTTTTAGATAGATCTAAACATCTTTACATTGTGTCATACATCCTGTACAGTACTTACTATTGCAGAGACTATTCAGAGGATTTTGTAAAGGCTAAAGCCAGGAAATTATTCTTGCATGTCAGTTCAGGGAAGAAAAATTTGCATAGTATGCTAGAGTACAAATATTTGTTGACTGGTTCTTTTTCTTTGGCAGGAAGCTACTATCTTGTATTCCAGCAGTTCTTCTTTCCAAGATTTATGGATCTTCTCTGGCTTTCAAATGGGTTTGATTTGCATTAAGTAACAAAGTAACCACCGAGCCAGAAAAACAGTGACACAGAAATAACAATAACATGAATGGCACTTACAAAATCTAGAAAATGAAGAGTTAAATTTGAACTTGACTTAGCAAATTTGGAGGTGATGGAAACATAAAAAAAGGCATAATTTAGATGGAATTATGAATCTTAATCTGAGAAGGTGTTCCAGAAAGTCTTAATTCCAGCAGCTGTAAAAGCTTATTAGGAAGTTACATTTTGAGCGACAGTGCTTCTAAGATTCTTACATTTCAGGTGCTGTGTGTACTTACAAGCATTCTGACCTAAGTTACTAAGAAGCTCACAGCCATCTCAGATCCATTTTACCTGCAGCAGAGCCTAATTTCAGTCACTTGCTGAATGTGCAGTTGGTTTGAATTGTGAATGAAAATGGATTCATGTTAGGTATTAATTTTAATCAATTTAGTTTTAATGCTTTCGTTCAGGTGACAGTGAAAACTTCCAAAGCAACACTTACTATACGATGATGACAACAGATAATATCTCTCTGAAACACTGATCACAAAAAAAGTGATTTTTCCTATCACTTTGACACCCATTCCAGAGTCTATCTCATCATATATGCACAGATATGTGTGATATGTGCACAGGTTTATGCAGTCATTCATACATGCAGATCTGGAGCCTGTGTTGGGCACCTGTGGTTGAACCACAGTGACATGTTGGGGGTCAGTCCAAAGCAGAAGCTTTTGGCTGGACTATTGCTAACCCCATATACCTGAACTGATTTACAGTCTGAACTGGCCTAAGAACTTCAACAACTGTCTTATAACTTCTGAAGTACTGAATTTAGGTTGTCTTCAGACCATTTTGTTGAGCCCCCATTGTTACATTTGTAGTGGAGAAGAGAAGCAAGTAGCAAGAAAATTCTGTGATTAGTACTTTATCACACTATCAGCTTAAATCTTACATCTTTAGTAGGAAAAATTAGGTTAATAAGTAGTGAGCAAGGTAGGGTTAAGAATGCTATAAGATGTTCCTTATTGAGGGCATCATCTCATCACAAGGTGAGCTAGAGCTCCCATGGCAGTCCCTGGAGTCTTGTCACCATCTGCTAATGTCTGCTGGCCCTCTTCAGGATGTATTCACACCTATATTTGCACTCACCTAAAACTTCATTTTGTTAGAAAACAAGATCAACCAAGATACAGAGAGGGGAGGGCTAGTATCCTTTGTCTTTCAGGAGCTTATCTGTTCATAGCAATAAAGGGAGTCCTTCAAATTGCACCTTCTTCAGCACCTCCAAGCACAACTGGCATCTCTTTAATTCAAATGTTGCTAGCAGTTGCATGATGCACATTAAAGGTGAATCATGAAATGTCCTCTAGGCATATCTCAGGGTGAAGATTGAGTCCAAGGGAACAAGTCTGGAGCTGCATTCAAGCTTGCCTTCCTAGCTGTTCTGCTACTTTAACTGTAATCAGAACAATTCTGGCCTTGGGACTATTCAGAAATCTGAAATTCAAAGCCATCAATATTATTAGAAGCAATTTTAAAATTTCAAACCATGTATCTGGGTCTTGATCCTTTATGTTAGTGCTCTCCCGACTTCTCTTTGCCTTAAGTGCAGAGGTCCTTCTGAGCTCAGCATCAGTACTGGGCAGTACCTACACAAGTGGTTATGTCACTTGAAATCCCAGACTTGGGTCTGTTCAGTTTTCTGCAGCTCTGCGTAATGTTAGATGACTGTCTCAGCATTGGAATGTAATAGAAAAGCTAGTATCAAAACACTATCTATTGTAGTGTGTTTTGTTGAGGAAAAAAAAAAGTCTTATTTGAAATGAGTAACAGATTTTGTTTATTTACTCTTGTTACTTCGTTACCCAACAAATTAAATTTGTTTGGTTTTTCTGAATTTTTACTTATTAAAAGATAAAAGGACACTCTGCATGTTTTCCTGTACTCTGTTTCTTGTTCATTGAGGACAAATATAATTAGTATTTAAAAAAAATAATAAGTAGTCAAGCTGCCATTACCCAATGTAATTCAGGTTCACTAGTTTAGCATCATCTAAGAAATACTTTGTAGGAATTTTTGCTTCTGATCAGTAAGGTAATAAAAATGGCAATAAAACACCTAGTGCTAAAAGGAGGTGGGGAGAAGGATCCACCTGATAACTGTCTGAACTAATTGAAATATTCCTCTGACAACTATTTTAATGTAGGTCATTACAAGGGAGAGAGACTGAGGTTTCCCTCTAAAGCCCTGATACAAGGCCACTTGACACCAGCAAATAAATTCTTGTTTATTTTAAATAGGAGTTTGACTCAAATTTTTGCTGGAGGATATAAAGGCTGACATGCACAAAGACACTTTAACTCAATAACGTTCAACATTACAACACCCTGGCATCTGCAGATGGCCAAAGAGAGCTGGATCCAAAAAGCTAGGGGCAACTATTTTATGCATCTCTAACAGACACTTTGGGTCTCTTAGGCACATTAGTATGTCTTGGGGCTTTCTGGGTCCTTTGTGGTCTCCTGTTAAAGCTTACGTAACTGAAAAATATGCAGTTACCTTTGCAGAGTTCAAGTCTCCAATCTGCAAACTTTAATAGAAGTAATGTTTTACCAGCCTCTAAAACAAGACAGAGACTTACCTAATGGTGATGTGGGTTATATTCTCCTTGCTTGATCATTGGGACAAAACAACATCCACCAATTTTACCCACGTTAACTGCCCCAGGAGCCTGCGATGGTAACACAAGACACAGCAATGTATAACATATCCATTTCAAAGGATATGGCCTACCAATTTGTCAGTGAAATTGAATAGCCATTTCTTTCAAGTCATGCTATTACATCTCCCCCCAACCTGGAGACGTGTCACAGTAAAACTCCCTTATACAAATTTTACAGAAGTGCTTATGTTTGAGAGGCCTACGATACTTGTGATCCCTGCATATAAAATAGTGATCAGAGATCACTATTTTTTATTGATAATGTTTCATTGTTTGCATTCAGTGTAGTCTTGCTTTGTGTATTTTTGGGGCACTGACTTTCCAAGGAAAGGTTGGGGTTTGATTGTTGAGAAGTATATGAAAGAAGACCCTTGTGCTGAGATGTAAAACTGTCACAGCTTGATTAAGAAAACACCCCCATTATATTTCAGGGTAATACTCTGAGAAAAACGTCTCTTACAAAGAAACTAGGCCAAAAGATCTGTTGAAAAATGAATTCTGTTTCCCTTCTTGGAGTTTCACTGAACTGCTACCAGGATCTGTGCCTGCCCCAGTGTATTTTGCCTCATATCATATCAGTGCCATCTATTCAGAGTTCTTGCTTCACTGCAAATCTAGTAGAATAACCAAAACTTGCAAAAGCATTTCAGATGAAAGCTTCAAGATTAATCACTCACTGTAAAGCAATATAATAAAAAGATAGCTTCTGAAGGATACATCATATCTGGAGAAGAGAAGGCTCCAAGGGAGACTTTATTGTGACCTTTAGATATATGGAGAGGACTTATATGAAAGATTGAAAAAGACTTTTTACCACTAGTGATAGGACACAGGCAACAGTTTTAAAGTCCAAAGAGAGTAGATTTACGTTAGATATAAGAAAGTAAGTTTTCACCATGGAGATGGTGAGACACTGGAAAAGATTGTATAGAGAACTTGGGGATGCTCCATCATTGGAATTGTTTAAAGTCAGGTTGGATGAAGCTTTGAGCAACCTATTCTAGTGAAATGTGTTTCTGCCCATGGCAGGGGATCTGGACTAGAATATCTTTGAAAGTCTACTTCCAACCCAAACTGTTCTATGATTCTGTATGTGTTCATATCCTGATAAAAATCCCAGCTGAGGATCTCACAGGTTTAGGTGGTGGCCAGTATCCCTGTTTCTCTGGGGAGAGTCATATTGTGTCACAATCAGGCCCACCTTAGTGTATTATTGGCAGTAGTTCTCAGGTTGAGTGTACCAACAGCTGGAGTCAGAGACCATTTCCTCTTGTAGCTCTACCTGTGAAGCAGGTTAGCGGTGAAAGAGAAAAATGAGCTACTCTGTAGAGCTATACTCTTTTTACTTCTCAACAGAATAGCCTTTGAGAGTTGACATTAAGAAAATTAAACAAACATCTTTTTCTTTTATATCTTTGTTTTTTTTTTTTAAAGACCTTTGGCTTCAAAAGCAAATACTCATCTGCAGAAGGTGTGATTGTTTTAAACATTTTTAGCTGAAAACTTACTTGCTTTAGGTTTTAATGAGATTTTCCTGAAGTAAATGGCTGTTTGTTATGAGAGCACACTGGAATCTGAATCCCAGTCAAAACTTTGTATATTAAGGTTTATATTATGATTCTCAAAAATTTTCAGGTTATTTACAAGTGTTCCACTTCACTTGGAAGGTCATTCCTAATTCAGCAGCTACTTCTAAAAGAATAATGGTACCTTTACTTTTTCAAACTGCTTGTTGCTGAAAGAAAAAGTGTGTTGTATATAAACATCATAGATTGGTGCTCTAAGTAAAGAAATTCAGCGATACCTTTACTGTTTGTTATGGATTTGTTGCTTGTATCTTTTTATTAAAATGTCTTTTTTATTGCCAAGTATCTACGATTTTCATGTCAAATTTACAGAGCTCACATTTCTGTTCCTCTAATGATCAGCTCAAGTAATTCAACAAACCCAAGGTAAATGTGGAAAAGGCTGTATTTTTCTCTACCTCTTCTTGCCTACTCTTAGAATTTACAGCCTATTAATCCGTTCATTATATAAGTAGAAGTGATATGAATACCTAGGAACATCATTACCTATTTTTAATATATATCATTAAATGTTTATTATTGTTATTTCTTTAGTATTACGGTGTAAGATGTGAGAGGATCTGTAGCATAACTGATTTTCCACAGGATGATTAAGTGATAAGAATACCCATATAAGATAAATAGTAAGGCTAGTCAGACAGTCCTGCCCCTCCACCCATTATGCCCTTTTTGAAGCATCTATTTAGTTTTGGCACCTGTCAGACATTCTGGGACCCATGTACTGCTGACACAAAACAAACCTGGACTTTGTGGGACTTGTATTAGTAAGCTTTTCATGTCTTCGCAGTCAAACTAAAATTGTGAGTCTTCATGTAGCTGACAACTTATTTCTCTTTTGGACACAGTTATATATTCTTGTGGTGGGTTGACCATGGCTGGATGCCAGGTGCTCACCAAAGCTGCTCTGACACTGCCCCTTCCTCAGCTGGACAGGGGAGATTAGATATAATGAAAGGCTTGTGGGTTGAAATAAGGACAGGGAGAGAGATTACTCAGCAATTACAGTCACAGGCAAAAAAAGACTTCATTTGGGGAAAGTGAATTTAATTATTACCAATCAAATCAGAGTTGGATAATGAGAAAATAAGCCCAAAATCTTAAAAAAACCTTCTTCCCACCTCTCCCTTGTTCCCAGGTTAAATTTCACTTCCAATTTACTCCACCCTCACAGCAGCACAAGGGGGATAGGGAATAGGGGTTGCAGTCAGCTCATCATCTGTCTCTGCTGCTCTCTTCACCTCAGGGGAAGGACTCCTCACTCTCTTTCCATGCTCCAGTGCAGGATCCCTCCCATGGGAGATAGTCCTCCTTGAACTTTCCCAATGTGGGTCCTTCCCATGGGATACAGTTCTTCATGAACTACTCCAGCATAGGTCCCTTTCATGGAGTGCAGTGCTTCAGGAACAGACTGCTCCAGTGTGGATAGCCAATGGCATCATACATCCTGTTGCCAAACCTGCTCCAACATGGGTTCCTCTACCCCTGGGTCCACTGGTCCTGCCAGGAGCCTGTTCTGCTCCAGCATGGGCTTCCCAAGGGGTCACAGCCTCCTTTGGGTGCATCCACCTGCTCTACATAGGAAACAATGTTATCTGTCCGCTTTTAACACTCTCTACTGTTGTTTTGCTGACTCCAGCTTTGCTGAAAGAAACAGAACACCCTTGTTTTGGCAAATGAGTTTTTATAAATGAGGTTATGTTTTCAGACCCACGTGTGCTCTATTTGGCTCTGCTCTGTGCTCTTTCTGTCAGCCCTGACTGTCCTCTCACAAAGTGGCCTAAATCTCTGTGCCATGCCCCCCAGCCATGCACTGGTACCACATTTGAGCCCAGCTGTGTAGTAGGGAAGAATGGTGTCAGGGCAGAGGCTGGGAGATGGGCCAGGGCAGAAGAAGCTCCTCTCCTCCCCGAACACCACTATGGAGGAGTGTCCTCTTGGACTCACAGTGCTGCTATGGCCCTACCAGCACACAGAGCTGCTGAGGTTGCAAGCTGAAGGTCTCATGTGCACACATCTGCTTTTTGGTTTTCTGAGACAGCTAGATAAGAACCCTGCTTGTACACTGCTGTGTGGGTGGCAGGACGCAGATTTCTAAGAAATCCCAACCTGCAAAGCAGCCTCTAGCTCCACAGGGACTCCTCAGCCACTATGTCCATCACCTTCTTAAATAGGTGGTGGTCTTCACGTTGCTGAGTGAGCTTCTGTCTATGTACTGATCCGTGCTCTTGTATCTCACTGATGCTTAGGTGGAATGTTGAAGTTTGAAACAATGGCCTTCATCAAGGCAAGAATTATTGGTTTTGGTAAAAATTAGTTTTTAAAAAGCTACTTTAATATTCATCACTATAAATATGAACCCCAGATTGCTGTACAATACTCATGTATATGAGGGTGTGCATGCCTTGGAGGAAGTTTGTCTGTGTGTGTGTTCACACAGGCAGAGGCACATTGGTGTACACCTGCCAGAGTGAAAGAATGTGAGAGTGCTCTGTACCTCAGGAGCCTGTGGAGCACTTGGGTTTGCTCTGAGCACAGAAACGTTGCTTGTAGCTGCAGGTTCCTGATGGCTGAGGACAGCAGCAGCCCCCCATTTGTCAGCTTAATTCTGGAATTAGATATTTCTCTATCATATGATAAAAATGTGTTGGTTTTTTTTACATTCTATTATTCACAGATTTAACATAATACTAAACTAACACCAAGGGGAAGCTGAGACAAAGAGTTTGATTTAACTCCTATTAGGTGACTCATAGACCTCTTGTTCTCTTCACTTTGTTTAGATTTATTTTGAAACATGAGACTTTACCATGAAGTTACATGAAATAAAAGGATTAAATCAACCATAGAAGTTCTACTTAACTCTTACCTTTCTGAAATCTGCCTTTATAAGAAGGAGATATGGAAGAATGAGATGGAAGGTTAAAACTTTATATTTTGCTGGGTGAACTGCTTTTTCCTATGAAAATTATTCCTTCCATGTATCTCCACCCATAAAAAAAAAGGCTTCTTGATCTGCAGTTAAAACACCTGCTTTTCCAAATGACTTAAAAATTATTTCAATGCTGTATGAAATTGTAAGGCTAATGCACCCATTTTGCTATGTTAGTTGAATTTTTCAGCTTAGACACTAAAGCTGCACTTCCTTTATTTTACACTTTCCCTTGGTAGCTGCCTGTGTTGCCTGAAGTCTTCCACCAGCTTTGCATAATGCCAGAGGAAGAATCTATTTCAAGAAATTATCACTGTTGCCCAAATCCTTTTTGTTTTCCCCATGTACCTAAAGGCCAAAAGGCAAAGCAGCTGGTGTCATTCTGGTGTGCAAAGGGAAAAGCTCTGGGTATGAAATCTGAATCCCTTATGCAGAATGATGAAATGGACTCCTCTACATATGGATTTAGGAAAAAAAAGTAGTTTCTAAAAATAAACCCACCTCTTTATGTTTTAAGTTTGTTTGAATGCTTCCAGGTTTTTTGGGTTTTTGTTGTTGTTGTTGGTTTGGTTTTTTTCCATGAATACAATGAGCAAATATCTTGTTGTTTAAAAGCTGGGCCAAGTTAGCTGTTATTTTAATCCTAACAGTTTCCTTGCTTCAGGTATTTGTAGGTATGAATGTGGTTACCTTTCAGCCTGTGATAACTCACGGGTTAGCAAATGCATACATCTCAACCATGGTCCACAGGTGAGGCATGTCTGAACTCCTGGGTGTTGGTCCTGGTACCTTTTAAGCAATGTACTCTCCATCCTATAAGCTTATTCAATCCCAAATTATACTTATCTAGGGTGCAAAGAGCCCTGTGTTTTAATGAAGGCAGAGAACCTGGGGGGACAGGAGGGAAGGAAAAAAAATATTTAAAAAAGCTGATAATTAGTAAAACTGTGGTTCTTATTTGGAAGTCCTTAAACAGATGAGTAGCCTTTACTAGAGATTTTGCCCTGAAATCATTATTATCCTCGTGCAACTTGCCCCAGCAAGAGTATTCAGTTACATGAGGATTGAATGCACATATCTGCATGTGATGCAAGGAAAGAAACAGTTTTACATTTGCAGAGAGAAGCAGTCTTTCATCAGGATCATGATTTTGCCCTAGTTTATCAGATCACCTGTATCACTGTCAAAAGTGGTATGCAATAATGCCCTGTCTAATACCTCTTTGGAAGTCCTTTTCCCCTTTGCATAGTAAAAACACAACATCTGCATTTGAATCCATCTCTTCTTTTTGGACAGTCTTATCTTCTTCAGTACATCATCAAGGGCTCTCATTGGATGTTGCGTTATGCTAATGTGTACCAAGATACAATTGCTTCAGTGACATATTGCTAAGGAAGCAGGCTTTTGCGATTCTCACTGTTACACCATTATTTAATAGCAATGAAGTATTTTTTGAAAGCCTGAATAACCGTTTTTAGAAAGGGGAAATTTGTATGACCACATGCACAGCAAAGCTGCTGAAAGCTAACCCAGCTTGTTATGGTTGTAACTTTAAATGACTGATGGAAATTCTGTCTTTATTTTTGCAAATGAACAGGCATCTGCTGTTGCAACTGCTGGTTAAGAGGCTCTTTTCTCCATATGAAGTGTATCTAATTATATGCTCTTGGCCATCCCAAGAGAAGCACAGAATTAGGTAGCTCAAACCAGGACTATTTAATAAAGGAGAGACATAGAACCATTGAGAGAGCATAATATGTGCTTTACTTAAACAGGCTGTACTGAAGGAGTGTTTGCCTCTTTTGACAATAACAGTTGGAATCACAGAATCTCAGAATGTTAGGGGTTGGAAGGGACCTCTGAAGATCATCAAGTACAACCGCCCTGCCAGAGCAGGCAAAACTAGGGCAGATCATGCAGAAATGCATCCAGACAGGTCTTGAAAGTCTCCAGAGGAGACTCCGCAACCTCTCTGGGGAGTCTGTCCCCGTGCTCTGTAACCCTTACAGCAAAGAAATTCTTCCTCACGTTGAGACGGAACTTCCTGTACTCGAGCATGAATCCATTGCCCCTCGTCCTATCACAGGGCACAAGTGAAAAGAGGTTGTCCCCGCCTTCTTGATGCCCAGCCCTCATGTATTTATAGACATTAATTAGGTGCCATCTCAGGCTTCTTTTCTCCAAACTAAAAAGCCACAGGTCTCTCAGCCTTTCCTTGTAAGGCAGGTGTTCCAGTCCCTTAGTCATCCTCGTAGCCCTCCATTGGACTCTCTCTAGTGATAGAGAGGAAGTACACAGGAACTTTAATTTTAGGGCCAATCATTCCTTATTCTGCCTTCTATTTTCCCCTATAATTCTCTGTCAAATTTTATTCATTCTATACTAAAATATATACAGATCATATTTTTGTTTCATCTAAAGCCCCACGAAAAAGGTGGTGCTCTTCCTGCTGACTTTGGTGACCTCTGGATCAAACTGCTAACGCCATTTCTATGACAGCTTTGGCAAGAAATTCAAAGATCTTTCAGAAAAAAACTAAGTTTTCTTGACATTTATAAAAAGTGACAAATTATCTTTAAAAATTTCTGGAGGAAAAGCTGCACACTATGAAGGCATTTCTCAGTGTTCCTTTTTTTTTTTATTACATTTGGGGTTGTACTTTTGTCATCCTGGAGGTCTGTGTTCCCTGCTTAAATTCAGTTTACAGCATGAAACTCTATTCTTCAATAATTTTTTCTCCCACAATCCTCTGTCACTGTCAGTTGCTCCACTGTCTTTCACCCAATGCACTTTTTCCAGCTCAAGAACAGAATGTCTACTGATGGCAACTTGGAAAATTAAATAAAACAGTTGTTTACAACAGATTATAATTTGGTCCTCTGTCATTTTCTAGCTCCTTCTCCATAACGGCCTAACAAAATTTTTCTTTCCTATTTTCCACACCATCTGTGAAATTTGCCCTTTCTTTGTCAGCCTTATAACAGTCAGATCAGTCAGCTGTTGGTCATATTCTGTAGGGTTGTTCCTTCCAGCTTCCTTAGTTGAATCTTGTCCAATTTAAAACTTAGAAAATATTTTCTTATTTTCTACTACATCAGTCATGGTATCTCTTAACTGGCCTCATCCTTTTGATCTTGTTTCTTCTTCTTCAGTGATCCACGTGCAACCTTTTTTCTCAAGTACAGAGCAATAAGCAGTTTAGCAGGATAAGCAGCTTGACCATCTTCTGTGGCTCAGGGATTCAACATTAAGCTCTTTTGCAGTCAGAGATCATCCATGGCTGCCTACTAATTGGTAGAAAGAGAAAGTGCTGGAAATATGTCGATAAACGCTTGCATGAGGACTCTTTCTCTACATTCTCTGTAACATAGTTAGTGGTGGATACCCACTGTTTTTTTTTGTCAAAACTCAGTGTGTTTTACTTCTGTTTCTGACTTCATCATGTCAGTTTGCTTTTTAATAGGCTCTTCCGTACCTCGTCTATTTGTAAACTCATAGTCCCTCTCCAGAACTGATTGCATTATCTGGGTGGGATCATTTCTGGTCCCTGATATGGAAGCTGTAAATTCACTTGGACAGAAGCATGAGTTGCACAATATTTTTCTAGCCTATTTATATATATAGATTCTGAACAAGCGTATTCACATGAGTACCTGTGGATGTTTACAGCTTGAATATTTATGTAAACACATTTTCTTGCAGAACTCAAGCATTCCTTTAGAATCTGAAATATAAATTTGGTCTTGTTTTTCAACATCCCTTTTCTATCCTAAATCTTACAGATAAATTATCTGATGATCCTCTTCAGTTTTTCCTTATTTTTTCTTCTTTTCCTTTCACTGAAGGGGCTTTTTACTTTTCATTCATGAAAATGATTCACTGTTCATTTACTCCAGTATCCTCTTGCTGAGACTCTGCAGGTCATTTTATTAGCCTACTGTGCCAGCAGTTAACTGAGATTCTTTGGTCTCTTTTTCTAAAGCAACTATTTCCTCCAAATGGAGAGCATAATCTAGCGTATTTTAAAGCCAAGTTATTTCTGCTAGTAACACTTCATGGTTTACTGGTTTAACTTCATGTGCTCAATAGCATTGTAGTGTGCTTGATGTTAACGACCCATCTATTGGCTTTCCAGTCCTGTGCTCTCTCTCCTGTGTGGAATGGCTCGGATTTTGTTAAACGAGTAAACCTTAATGTTCATCTTAGTTTTCTGTGTGAAAGTAATGGAAACTGTGAGTCCTACTTATTCACAGCGCACTTCACCAGGGTTATATTTAGAATTTCCTTCCAGTCCCATTAGTAAGTGATTAAATATCAATGTGGAAAGAGGGAACATTGATTAACAGGTGAAGAAGTCCCAGGGTGCCTTTTTGGCAGATCATTGAAAGGTCTTTCTAGGAGTTAAAATCCACTGTCTCTGTGGCTTTTTTTATCCTACAGTCTAGTATGCAGCCACTTCACCTCCCCCCTTCTTCACAGTGGGTAACAAATGAAAAATTTTAAAGGTTGCTGAATACTGTGCATTTTCACAGTATGTCGGGTGTTTAGCACAGGTGTTTGTAAAATAGCATCACATTGGTAAAGAGCACTGTGCTTGATGGTTTTACAATTTCCATTTCTTTTTGTGTGAACTAGGATCCTTCCATATCTAACACAGGCCGCAATTTAAGGTTATAAAAATTATGGTTAGCTCAAGAGTAAAAAGGGTGGGTTTAGAGCTTATTCACAAAACAGAGCTTCAGCTGGTGAAGCTATCAGATATCTGGGAGACCAAATAAAACAACGTGTCTGAAAATTACCCTGGTGAATTTAGCCCTTTTATGCTCTGGAAATCAGTCACATTGAATTGCTGCTTTCTCATAATTGTTATTCCTAAATGTTTGTCAATTTATTTTAGTCAAGGATAGACTGACAAACTTCTTTTCTCTGGTCATAATTCACTAACATGCTGTAACTATATTACATTTTCTTGTATTGCTATTCAAATTATACAATTTTTTGAAAAAAGAAAAAAATCTATGGTGTATATCAAATATAGCAGGTCTGGTATAAAAGATTACTTGTGCTAAAACTCATGAAACTTGCAAGTTAAATGAAAATTTTTACATAGCTGTCAGGGAATTCACACAAGACTGCTATATAATTTAGTACAACACAACAACAATGAATAATACAGCTCCAGAAATAACAACAACCAGAACTCAATGCTTTAATTTATGAATGTATTTGCACGTTAATTTTGTAGTTGTGTAGTCAAGGATGGATGCTTTGTTTCTTTTCCAGGTCTTCTTTTCTTTTGGCAATATTCTATTGTTTTCATTACTGATATTATTAGGTTTGTTGTTTGTTTTTTTTGTTTGTTTGTTTTTGTTTGTTTGTTTGTTTGTCTGTATTATCCTAGAACTGCAGAACCAAATAATAAACAAGTCTTTCTTGTGCAAACTGCTTTTCTAACATATACAACAGTGATAGTATCTATCCTGAATATGTTATAGGATGCAAAGAAAGGAACATAGAGTAAGGCTGGGAAAACATAGGACTACAATTAATAAATTTTACATAATGGTTAGCATGTCAGAAAATACCATGCCATACTGTACATTTGTGCTTAGAGTCTAAAAGAAAATAGGTTTAAATACAATATCATTTTTGCTTTGCCAGTGATGTGACAGGGCAGGATTTTTGATGTTTCATCTCCAGATGCAAAGGAATTCAGATATAGTGGGCTAGTCCCACACACGTCCCTGAATGCATAGATAAATGTAAACCTTTTTTCCCTCTTCCCTTCAGAAGGGAAGGATCTAAGAAGATCTCATGACTCTATGGTGATACCAGGGTGTGCAGTGCATCCTTGGTCAAGAGTTTTAAAGGTAACTGTAAAGGTAGAAGAAAAGCATATATATATAGGACTTTACCTAACAGGTAGGTAACAGTCTCACAGATAAACCTGAGAGGTATTTTTCTTCCAAATTACCTTTAATTGTCCTCCTGGCAGAGCATTAGACCCAATACATAAGTGATATTATTTATGTGTATCTATAGCAATCTGTTCAAGCAGGTGATGTTACATTTTGGAGTGCAGATCCTGCACATACTTATGCTGTAGTCAAGAATTTAATGTCGACTTTTTTTGATGGAGAATCTAATGCAGAAGCTTCTGGTTTGGGTCTTTTATTTTTTCATTCTTCATGGACAAGACTGAATTTGAAAATGGTCCTTCTGCTTCATATTCCATAGTCCCTGCCACTGCCTGTAGCCCTCGTTGGATAATTTTAGATTTTCCTCTGCTTTTAACATCCAGTATAGCATTTGAGCCAAGACCTACTTTCTCTTTGTGAAACTGCCATGTCACTGACCTTGTGCCCATGTCTTTTATGAAAAACAAGCAATAATGAAAGTCACATTCAGAATGAGATCCTGATGCAAGGATCCTATGCTGAATGTTATCTCATATTTCAGCAGCTTTGCTGGCTCCAGCACTTGGAAACATTTATATTCCCCACTGACTGGGATGCATGATTTTTTTAAGTGTTCTTCTAAGCTTGTCCTTCAATATGTGCTTAACCAGTTCATTCAAACTCACTTTCTGAGACTGAGTTTGGCAGACAAGGTACAGTGAGCAAAAGCAGTGCTCTTATGAGTGCATGCATGCTGTTCAATTCCATTTTGAGGAGGTATCTTTACTTTCTCAAACACAGTAAAGATATCAAACGTTTTAAAATAAGATTGATGAATGCTGTGTGACTTACAGCATCTTTTCATAACACTTAAAAGTTCATTTTCACGTTTCATTGTTAATTAAAACAACATTTCTCTTCCTTCTTTCCTTTCTGAAACATATCCATCCCTTTTACCTGCCAGTGCTCTGGTAGTTAAGGTCAAAGAATATGCTGTGCAAAAAAATACCTTATACAAAAAATGAAAGCAAGAAATAATAAATTCAGGTAGTCATGAAGTTTCAGAGAAAAACAGGACAACTGTGCTGTAGGTATTGATATTAACGTCATTTACTCTGTAGGGCAACAGGATAGGTCTGATTCTTACACTGAAGTTATTAAGAGAAAATTATTATACTAATACTTTAATGCTTATATTGATATTGTACAGAGATACCTAGGGGAAGTTGGAGCACTCGCTACTAGCTAATCTACAATATACTGCAATTCCTGCTCTGACCATGAAATTCGTTCACATAGGAATATCAAGTCTTACAACAAGGTAACTTGAGTGTTGACATAGCTTTACGGACAAGGCAGGACTTTCCCAGCAATTGCAAAACCAGATCCCATTACAGCTACTAGCCACAGTGGTTAGAGCACGATTTTGCGGTATCACTGTGTACCTATGCAAGGGGAGCATAGGTTTAGGTGGCATGTTTAGGTGGCACTGTTGCACTGGAGAGGCAGGGGTCACAACTTTATTCTTGCATGCAGCAGTTTGTAGGTTACAAATAGTCTGAGGAGTCTTAAAGTAAATGTAGGTGTAGTTTAAGTATGTTTTAAGTCCTCTGTGCTGGCAGTGTGATGTAGGAAGCTTCAAGGGGAGTAAGAAGCTAGTATGGAGGTTCACCTCTCTTATTTGGACAAAATGTTTCTCATCGCCATTTCTTTAGAAACATGAATGTAGTGTACATCTTAACACTAAGATATGTTTACCTTATTCCTGGCCCTGTAAGTATTCTCCTCTTTGACACACTACTGGGGCTGTAGGGTTGAAGGGAACATTCCATGTGCAAATCACCTCCAGTGAGGAGCAGGTTGCTAGTGTCACTGGGAGAGGATTATGTCAAAGAAAGAACAGAGAACTGGCTTGTGAACTGTGAAGGCAAATAGCCTCTGACGTAGTTTTTAGTGATACCAGTAATGGCGAAATATTTTGTTCCTCATCTTTGCCTCAGCTGTCTTTTTAGATGAAATCAAAACCATCCATGGAGATGAGCAGTAGAGTGGACAACAGAAATAGTGTCACAAAAGTGGTCATTACCTGATGAAGAGAGGTGACCAGGACATGAACTGGCCCCTCACTCCAGAACACTGCCAGTTACTGCAAAGTCATTGAAGAAGTCCATAAGCCTTGTGGTGCAGCTCTGAAAATCTTTAACCTTATGTGACTGAGATCTTTTTTTTATTAACTCTTTGTAGAATTTTTACTAATCATGAAACTATGATAAAAGATTGTGAAAGGATAGTGACACACATGATGTTACTGTTCATTTTCCAACTCCCTCACCAGCTTAATCCTCTTTCTTCTCACTTTTTTATCAGTCCTAGAATTAGTGTACATGCAAATATGTTTATTTCATAACTTAAGTTCTCATCCTGTGGGAATTCTGTTCAGTCATACATCTAGGACCATCTCCAACTGTTTTTTGCTGGCAGAGCTCCAGTCAGGTCTGTGTCACACAGCAGAGGTGCCTATCTAGCTTCTCATTTTGCTGGCAGTGTGAGGGTCCTCAGGTTGAAACATGGATGAGTGCTTTTCAGGGAATGCATATTTATCTTTGGAAATTCATTATGTGTTTCCACATCTATACATCTGTGTCTCCAGCACCTATATTTATTCAGTATTAATAAGCTGAGTATAGGGGTCATAAGTCCTGATTCCATTGAGAAATTAAAACTTTCTGTGAAAGTGAGGTTTCAAAACATTGCCTTAATGTGCATGAACTGGGTTTCCATTCATGAAGAAACTTTACATGCAATTTTGTAAAATATTTTCTTATGAAGTCACTTTAAATAAACCCGGTTGCACTGAGGGAATCATAGTAATACGCAATAGTTCAGTATTGATCTGTTTAAATGATTATGCTCAGTCCTACTTGGAAAGGGGAATTTGAGCTGACAGATAGATTGCCTCTGGCTGACTTGTCTATATGTACCTTCCCTCATGGGTTGTTCCAGATCAAAGACTTGGCTAGAAGATACCGATCTGTGGGCTAGGTTTCTTTTCAGTGGAAATCAGAGCACGATGGCTATTGCGTGCAAAAATATCTCTCTGTAATGGAGTCAGGATGTTCAAGGGCACAGACCTGTAGTTAATATCTTGGAAGTGTTTCGAGGTCCATTGATTTAAACAGTCATGATCCTCTTTTGGCTTCAATTGAAATTTGTGGAAATGTTACTGCTAGTGATTCACTGGGACTGCAATGAATCTTGTGGTTTTTAACTGTGTCTCATGATGTCCTTGATAAAGTTTGATTGCTCACTAGTTTTTCCTGGACCTGATCCAAAAGTCCACCAAAAGCAGTGAGCTTTATAATCATACCCCAAAGCAACAGAGTTGTCATCCTTTATATTTCCATTGGTTCCTAGCAAAATTAAGAAGACAGATATCATAGTTCTGATCATAACTTCTCTTATGATTCTTTCTCAGAGCACTTTGGGTGCAATCCTTCAAGTACAAAATATCATGTGCTTAAAACTCTTACAATTCTTTTCTTAATCTTAGACAAAATTAGCATTTTAATGCCTCACTTTTCTTACTTGATTTCTCTTGGGAGTTAATGACTACATGTAAATATCATAACCCAAGGCAACCATTAAAATAAGACCAAGATATAACTTGATAGTAGGAACACTACAATGTAAAAGAGAACCTGGTCTTGCCCTTTTTTTTTTAATTTTATTTATTTATT